>SNQN01011067.1:0-20062 GCA_008642245.1 Bassia scoparia | reverse complement strand
CCCTGGGGCAACCCAGGAACAGCCCCTTCGATGGAGGTGTCAGTATTTACCAGGGTAATCAATATTTAGAGAGAGAGAGAGAGTGTCGGTAGTGTTTGTTCCAATGAACCCCCCAGCCCTTGGGGTCTCAAGCCTGTTTTTATACCTGGAACTTGCATGGTCAAGGCTTCCTCAAACGTGACAAGTGGRGTATWCAAATACCAGGGTAGGTGTCCTACATGCACCCAACTTTTGACTAGTGGGTTGGTAGCTTTGACTCCTTTTAGCCCATGGTATTTTCCCTTTAATAAGGCCCATTGGACCAACTAGCACGAATTGGGCCTATTGGATTTAGTTAGCATGGGCCCTGGTGGCTATTGGGCCTGGTGGCTCAATGGGTACCAACAGTATTGGTTGTACTGTTCTAGAATTCTTCATCGTGCCACCAAAAGGAACAACTTATAGTGACCCATTTCAGAAGCCCTGTAAGAAGAAAAAGGCTTCGTCWTAAATTGAGTGGTTGGGCTTTGCCATACATCTTCTCCAGTGAAAATGTATCTGGTTCGCTAATCATTATTCCCTGTAGTCAGGATAGGGATGGCAAGAGATTGACACAGCCCAACCAAATTGTCTGGCGACAAGTTGGAGATTGTAAACTTCAAAACTAAAGTGTTCAGGTTCAGATGCAGGCATATCTCTGGCGGTCAGAACTGAAAACCAGAACTTTGAATCTTGAGCAAAAGAAAATTTTGATGATCATAGTAAATGAATTACATTTCAACAAGGGATAAACAAGTGACAATACGATTTTGATCTTATGCTTTGGCCTTACTCCCTTGCTAAAGCTTGGCGACGATCTAATTTCAAGATAACTCAAAACCAAGGTTGGTGTATAGGCTCCCCCATAAAGTAAGCAACCAAAAAGGACCCCCCTATACGGTTTAACTCATCTCCATCCATAATTGTTCTCCTTCATCTAAATAGGCAGCCATATAATTGTCCTAGCATGATGTATCCTAGCTTTAGAAATGATGAATTGAAGGAGATATCGCAAGACTTGCACATCATAAAACGAGTAAGGGCGAAAAGGATGAAGAGTACCTCCTCCTCTTAGGTAACTTTTATGGAAGACTTGACGAAATGCATGATGAGTGCATTGAAACTAATTTTGCTCATATTTCCCATTACTTCCTTTAGAAGTGTGTGACTTATGGTGTACAAATCCTCTACACCTTGTACTACAGTAAAGACTCTCAATTCTTGTTCATRATCATTGTATGGCGATAGTCCAATAAGAAAGGTAATGTCATCCAAAGTGACTGTCATGAGTCCTTGGAAAAGATGAAGAAGTTAAGGACAAGGTCCCACAGTGACATTAAAGCACATGTTAGCGATCCATTGAACGAAATTTTATTGAAAGTCGCAAGTTTAAGGAAACTCAAAATTCGCATAACTTGTCATGACTGATGGAAGTCTTTAASGTGCCTGAACCAGTCACCAGCGATCATATCTTGCACCCAACCCTTAATTGGATTCTGACTCAAGATTCATTGGTGAGGATGTGTTCCTTTTTCTTTTTAAACATACCATAAATTGGCATYTGTAGTTGCCCGAGAACCTTCCTTGCTAAGAATAATTAGAAAGTTTTGGGTCGATCTCCTTTTTAATCTTCTCTTTATCTTCTTCATTTTCAAAAACAAATGAAAATGTAGGATCAATGGAAGCCGCGTCCTTCTTCCCTGCGCAAGCAATTTGCTAAAATTAATCTGGGCGAAATGAATCCTTGATTTTCAATGAATAGACATAGCAAAGCTTGGTCAATTGGAAGGGACGAAATTTTACATTGGCAAAGTTCTTCGTGCGATAATTCCATGATAAAGATAGGAATGAGTTTGGCAGTTTAATGTGGAATTAGAGAATAGAAGTTCTGGAGAAACAATATTGTTTGAAAAGAAGAATCAAACGAATGATGGAGTTTCATATCTTTATACGTGTCGTTCAAACCAAGAAGTTTTGACCAATGAAAAGTGAATCAAAGAAAGACTTCTCTACCCTTGTTAAATGAACAAAATTGCAAAAGTAGTGTACGGGCGTCGGGGCGTCACCGGGACGAACTGGGTTCAYTCCCTCCGCCACAGGTGGTACAATTAGTTGATGAATCAGATTTTGCTAGAATTGAATTCTTGCTTTTGCATACTGTGAGTATGTCTGGAGTTGTGTGTTTATACTCGAAACGAGTAGATGAAGTCGCCACCACACTTCTTTCAAGAAGCTACGGAACCTGGTTTAAGCCTTCCCTATAATTGCATGAAGCAAGGCGAAGTACTCCATGTTAGGTCGTGCACCAGATCTGGATTAGGGGACAAGGGTAAGGGCGAAGTAGTGCACAATGCCCCTCCGTATGTTTGGTCATTGTAGTTTACGAAATGTATAGTCTTGATCATACTTAAGACCATGAAATCATGAAAATCTCTATTATATAGGCTAAGGGTGAGCTATGGTGTCCCCCTAGAAAAATATCTTTCTACCCCTAACTTTTAAAAAGAAATGAAACATTTTACTTTCTAATTTATAATCAATTAAAAACCTACCTAATTAAATACTAGGAAATTCTACACGGTGGCCTCGAATATTTGCAAAATATACACGATGGCAACTAAATTTATGGAATTACACAACTTGGCCCTAAGGTTTTGCTTATTCCATACCGTGGCCAAAATCTCCCAATTACATGGCTAATTAGACCATGATGATATTAACCCAATTAGCCTAATTTGTGTAAGTAACCCCACCACCACCTCTCTCTCTCTCCTCAACTGCCCTCACCACCGCCCAATCGAAGGCAGCCCCGTCGCAAACCCAAACCTAGGCAACCCCTTGCCACCACCTCACCAATCGAATTGAACTACAGCCCCAAACCAAGACATAGCCTCGACTAAATCGAACCGAAGCCACCCATACCCCWGAGAACTCACCACCCACTCATCACAACCACGCTAATAGATTTCCCCTTAAAACCCCAAATCGATTTCCTCAAAATCCCCAAATCAATTTCCCTAAAACCCCAAATTGAAAACCCTAAAAAGCAGCCAAATAGAAAACCCTAAAAAGTACCCAAATCAAATTAAGGGTTGGGCAATTTCAATTTGTGGTTGTGATTCGACCAACGATGGTAGTGGAGGGTGCAAAACGGTGGTGCTATGCATAGGTGGAAGGGGCAGAGCCACACGTGAGGGAGAATTGAAGAGTGTGGTGGTGGTGGGGGGGGGCATCGCGACTGTGGGTAGTGGGGGCGAGGTGGCTGTGGGTGATAGGGGTGATGCCGACTGGGTTGGTGGGGTAGTGGCTAGGTGGGTTGATGGGGCCTTGGGTGATGTAGGGCTGGTTGGGTGAGAGTTGGGTGGTGGTTTGGTGAGTGGGTTAAAGTGGTTCTGTCACCACGTGGAAAAAGATACCTCGAGGCCAAGTTGTGTAATTCCATAAATTTAGTTGCCATTGTGTATATTTTGCAAAAGTTCGAGGCTACCGTGTAGATTTTACCTTAAATAATTTATCATTATTTACAAATACTACCTTAATCAATCAAACATTCAAACTTATTTGATTGATTAAGAAAAATAGTCAATCTTTAATTGAATCCCTTATTAAGTTAATACATTCGATCATTCAATCAATGAATTTAACTTTCTAAATTAAAAAAAAACAATTAAAACCCTAAATCAATCAACAAACGAATTAATCAATAAATTTCCTAAATACATTAAGTCAATAACATAATTAATACCTCTATTTGTCGACATTGTCATCCATAAGACACTAAATTAAATTAAATTAGTATTGCACCAAAAATTAGTATTGTACAAGATCTTATAAAAGTATTCTCTTTAATTCATAAATTTCACTTACTTGGGTGTATATAAACGGTTTTTCTAATGTGTGCCGAAATGCACATGTTAAGACAATAGATTCCCTATAAAATATTTGATTTCAATCAAATCATTAATAAGAATATGCAATTAATAGGGATATACAAAATATTACCTACCATATTTAACTTGAAAAATATCCATGTAATCAAATAATTAATAGAGATATGCAATATTAATTTGGAAATATTATTCGTGCACCTTAATTCAAGACTTCAAATAATTATGTGGGTGAAACCCACGCATCTCCACCCATTGTAATTTATGCAAAAATGTCATAAGATAATATCTTAAACACAAAACTAATTATTTTACACCCTTAACTCGTGAGCTAAAAATAAGAAGTTGAAATACTCGTGTATCTTCCTACAACAATTTTAAAAYGGCAAGAATCCAATATAATTTTACAATATATATTCATGAACTTAAAAACAAATTGATGCTTTAAACTCGTGAATTCAAGTTTAGATGGTGAAAATCGCGTGCTTGCCAACTGCATTATGTGAAAACTCTTTAAGGTAGTTTCATGAAAAAAATCTACTTTCACGCTTTAAACGCGTCACAATTGACCACCCTTCTTTCTCTTTCGTCTTATACCATCTTTCCTCTACTTCTTTCTTCTTCTTTCTTTTTCCATAATTTTTTATTTCCTTTTCAAACCAAACACCCCTATTTCAATCCCTCATTGCTTTGATTAATTAACTACTATAACTTTATCAAAACAACAAAATAAAACTTTTATATTAAATCATAGCCAATTTTTATATCATGGGAAAAAAAGATGAAATGCACAAAAATGTTCCTGATTTCTTTAAGTGTCCAATTTCACTTGATTTAATGAAATCTCCTGTGATTTTGTGCACTGGGGTCACCTATGACCGTGCTAGCATTAAACAGTGGTTAGAAGGTGGCAACATTACATGTCCAGCTACGATGCAAATTTTGGACACCAAAGATTTAGTTCCTAATTACACCCTCCAACGACTCATCCAAATATGGTCTAACAAGTATTCTCAATTCTCTGACCCCTTACAATTCCATTCATTTTCATTCACCCAAATGGAGGAATTAATCAAACAATTGCTAGAATTGCGGAAAAATGTTGATACTAAAAAATCTAATAAGTTTTTGTTTGAGATATTTGTCAAGATCCATTGTTTTGCAATGGAATCGGATGAGAACAAGAGATTTTTGGTGACAAATGAAAATTTTATTGAAGAATTAATCTCGATTTTTTGTTCTGAAGAGAGTTCCAACATGAACCCAGACCTTCTCGAAGTTGTGTTGAAGGTTATCCATATGATTGTTGCCTTGCGTTTTTGTAAGAGTGCAAGGCAGAAGATGTGCACCAACAACAGTTTTGTTTCGACCCTAGTCAAGACCTTAAAGGCAAGTCTTCCTGAGTCTAGGGTTGCAGCTATTGGGATAATAAGTTCATTCGCACAAAATCCTGATAGCAATAAAAAGGTGCTTGCGAACCAAGAGCTTGTGGCTGAGCTTTTGGAGTTGCTTAAGCAACGAATTGTCGCAGAAGAGGGCGAGATTCAGGAATTGTTGTCGTGCCTAATTTTTCTCACCTCTTCTCTACCTAACAAACTAAAGTTTATACAAGTAGGAGGGGTCAAAATAGTAGTGGACCTAATGTCCTCCTACCATAATAGTAATAATAGTAGTTGTAATAACAACAATATTACTATTGAGCTTATCTTAACCATGTTAGAAATGCTAACGAGGTGCGTAGAGGGACGAAACACAATAAGCACAAACACTAATTGCGTAAGTGTGACTATGAACAAGCTAATGAAGGTTTCGAAGATGGCAAATGAGAAAGGGATTGTGTTATTATGGCGTTTGTGCTACTTCTTTAGAGATCAAAAGGCGAAAGAAGATGTAATGAGAAGCAATGGTGCGCTAACCAAGATATTGCTATTAATGCAAAGTGATTGTTCATCGGCAATTAAGAGGATGTGTTGTGATTTGCTAAGGATTTTCAATGTTGATTCAAAGTCTTGCATTTCTAYCTATGATACTAAGTATACCCATATTATACCATGTTAATAGTTTTTAATTTCACATTTTGTTTTCTTTTAGATTTAAAAAAATCATGAGTGGCAAAATAGTTAAGGGTTGGGAGCAATTAGTATACAAGAAAGAATTTTGTAAATGATGAACGACATTGTTGGGGAAATATAGAAGGTTATTTATTATATCTTTTAATGTTTGTGATCAATTATGATACTACTTATATTGTTTCTTGTAAATTGTAACCCTTTTTAATTATTTTTAAKCCAACAATTAAATGTGATTAAAGATGGTAATCAAATCTTGAGATCAATGGTGTGGTAAAGATTATTGTTTATATGATCTACTAATATTTTACTCTGGGCGATGGTAATCATTGAACAAATAAAATTGAAATGTAAAGGGGGGAATTCCAATTTGACAAAGTGTCCGCAACAACACAAACTTGGGCCACATTGCAAGCTACAACATAAATTTGACCGACTGAAAATGATATCATCATGAACTTGTAAGGTGGGTGCATAGTGTACCATAAATGAAATATGTGTTTGATATTCTCGCAAAAAATATATGAAATTTAAGGGTCTGTGGTGCCACAATTAAACTATTGAAAGGTAATAAGAAACATTTGGAGCATGTAAAATTCAACAAATTTCATTGATAATCTCATGATTTGTTCCCATTTATCATATGCTATGAACCCACCTTACAAGTTCATGCTTCCCTTTGTACCCGGTCAAGTTTGTGTTGTTTCTTGTACCTTGACCCAATGTCGTGCATTATATATGACCAATTATGGCTTCCAATTTTCATTGTATGAATAGTGGCTCAAACTCTTTCATGAATTCATTTTGTCTCCTATTAAAATAATATAGAAACCACTTGCATTTTTTCTCCCTATCTTTTTTCTTAAGCCTTAAATATGTAGTAAATTGTTAGATTAATTTGGAATGAAAGGAATAATGTGAAAATATTTTGTTCGAGATAAGATAGGCATTTTAAAAAAATAATTTAAAATAATACAATCACAATTACAGTATAAATGTTGACAATTGATAATAAATATTTTCATGGATGCGTGATTTAAATTACATGACCATAAGCCGTAAGCCATTTTCCATAATCAAAATGCTAAAAAATATATTTTTTCCTTTTAAAATAATTTTAACTTATTCTAAAATATGTTATTGTCTAGAACTTTTTGGATTTTTCTGAAATTTTCTAGGCATTTATGGCTATTTAAGCCATATTTCATATATTAAATTTTTATAAATTATCAAAACCATTCCAAAAACCATGAAATTTTATGAAAAATTATCATAAATTAATATGGATTACTCTATATTTTTACACAATTTTTTGTTTAGTGGAATCCGATTTGTAAAATTTAAAGCAAAAAAAAAACCTAGCATGATTTAAAAATGAAGAAAATAAGGACTTCCAAAAGGTTCCATTAGATAAACCTGGTCATGAGCTTCCCCCATCAAAGGGAAGCAAAATATAAAAAAAACATGTTAAAATATCAACCAGAGATATCTTAAATGGATTTTTCAAATCAATCAAACAAACAAAAACGAAATGAATCGCAAAAAAAAAAACTAAAAAAATGGGTGTAATACTGCCCAATTTTACACTCATTGTTATGCTACTCACGTGCTTTTGGCCAATAAATAGGACCATCGTGAGTTCATTTTACAATCAAAAAAGACTATGCAACGAAGTTCAGGTCGATTTCCCTCTCAAAAACTCCTAAAAAATAATTTCAAAAAGATCTTCAAAATCAACCAGTCAAACACATTAGATCTAGGCATTTCAAAACCAATTGTTCAAGGATTGTTTCGATCACGTGATGTTGGTATAATCTATGAGGCTGCAAAACTCATAACATTCAACTCTCTTTCTTCTTCTTTCTTCTTTCTTTGATCTTTAATCTTTATTTGTTTTTATTTACTTTTTTATCACTATTAAATCATGTAGTATGGAATAATAACAATTCGACTTCGATTAACTTGTAAATAATGTTTTCTTTTCTTTCTTTTCAATTCAATTTCTATATTCCTTTTACTAACTTTTCTTTTATTTTCTTTTGAATAAAAAGTCTTTTGCAATGCGAACTTTTCGATACTAATTCTTGTTTTTTCCTTGTTCTTGGTAGCGATGAAGGGTAAGTTTATGTATTTTCTATACCCATTCTTGTATATATTTTTAATCACCTTTAATTTTGTTTTAATAAAACCAACAACACATGCAATCACATTAAAGGAAGATAATTTTGGACGATCGCTTTAGGATCATTGAATCAATTCAATCTAATTTCAAGTGCTCATTAAAATTATTTGACTTTATGTGTTCTAATTCAAACTCACCTAGAATAAGTTTATGTTTTCAAGGTTCTAAAATGGAAATATGATTGTTGTTCAATATTACAATAGTGAATTTGTTATTGAGACCAAGTAGAGGCTGCTAGATACGGAGGGTTGTTGTACCCTACTTCACCCTTACCCTTGTCCCTCAATCCCACCTTAATTGGTGCACGACCAGACCATGGAGTCCTTAGTCTACATTGTGTAATGGTACGATATAATACCAGGTTCTGCAGCTTCCGAAAAGATAGCGGTGGAGACTTCCTTTGTTCGATTTTCGAGTATCCATAATCCTCTACGTCAAGCATACTCACACTATGTTCTATACAGGTATTCAATAACTTGTCCCCCACATTGTTAGGCATCGAGGGCATCCCCTCGTAACACTAAACCCAAGGTCTATAGTTGATAGATTAAAGAATTTTAGCCATATTAATAAGCTACACATTCTTACAAATCTAACAAGATCTCACATGAATATATTTTACACATGAGTCACAAAATATTAATAAATAGTGTCACATACACAAAAGATGCAAGTATTGGAGAACGGTGGAAGTATGATTGTTGATATTTCAACGAATCAAATAAATTAATCGCTAACAAATCAGCGTTCGCAACACATATTTGCTAATGAATCGGTGATAAAATCTTATGTTCGCTAACATATCAATTTTTTTAAAACATCATACCTTTTGTCTTATTATTGTAGACACCTGAAAATGTGTCTCCCCAAATGAGTAATCCGTGATGAAACATACCGCGTCTCGCGTTTGTTTCGAATCAGAAAAGATGCTTTGAATTCACAAAAGTTGGAAATACGCAAGGTCGTACTCGGAAATATTGAGCAAGGTCAAGGCAAGGCTAAAATATATTTTCTTTCCGGTTTGATCCTCAAAGGTTTTCAAAGGTTTCAAAGGCGATTCTTATGCTTTTTTGATTTATCATGTCCGTCAATTTTTCTGATCGAAGCCAGTATTTTTAAATTAATTTTTCTGATTTTTTCTATGATTTTTCTATGAATTTTGCAATGTTTATATACGCAGAATAGCAGAAAATACATGAATAATTAGAAAATACTCGGAAATACGTGGAATTCTAGACATTCTAGACTCTTGCTTTGGAGAGCAGGGTGTTAGGTGCGTCGAATCAAGGGAATACGAATAAATCGGAGGAATCAAAATTTTGAGGTTTTTGGAAAAAATATAACAAATCATTGAGCGTCTATACGCAAATGATGAGCGTATATACGCTAACAGGAGCGTATTATAGCTCAACAGGAGCGTATATAGCTCATACAGACATACGAACTTACAAAAGTTCTTGGAAAGAAGAAGCGTATATACGCTCAGGATGAGCGTATATACGCTCCTCATGGCGTAACGCTCATCCGCAGGTAATACGCAGGGTTGTTTTGTGCTCGTTTTGCTCGTGCCTATAAATCTCTTGCTTGCTCAGTCGGGATACGCGACTTCAATATTCCTACGCATACTCTCTCTCTCTCTCTAAAACCTCAAAACTCAAAACACATTATACTTCGTTTAGTTCAAAGCATCGATTCTTTTCGAATCAACAGCATTAAAAGGTTGAATTCTGAGATTATCACCAATAATCTCTCTCACTTCTTTTAATATTGCTAACCATTGTTATGAGTTTTTAATTATAAGCAATGTAGAAACATCACTTTTACTTGTTTCATGTAAATATGTAGGGTTTTTCACAATGTTTGCAAGGTTTTTCAATTGGTTTTTAAGTTTTCATTTATTATTATTATTCCATTGTCATACTAACATTCTTTATTCTTGTATAGCAATTGAAGGCGATAGATCTTGCACTTGCGTTTTATCAAGGTAACAATCTTTTCTGTTTGTTTTCATGTAGAATTCAAGGCAAGGATGTTCGTTTACATTTCGTTTTACAAATAAAACTTTTGTTTTTTGCGATTCTAGGGTAAGATGAGTTTGCATATACTTTGAAGTTTATGCACTTATCTTATTGATATTGTCATTGTTGTATAATTTGTTATATATCTTTGTAAAAAGACGGAATTATGTGATCACTTTAAATCATGCATTACACTATGGCAACCTGTTTTAGGCACGTTTTTAAACATGATTAATTACAAGTGGTCATTTTCTAGGTTAGGTAGTTCTTGTGCATAATAGTAAAACATTTATGTATTTTAGGGTTAGTTTGTTTCTATGGTGCTAAAAAACGTAGTTATGTGGCATTCAATAATATGATGAATGGAATTGATGAGACGAATAGAGGCCGTACATGCGGGCGATGGGTTAAGATCTGATTCGTACATGTCCGGACCCACGCCTGGTTACTTGATTGGATGGGGCCATTAATTTGGCACAAGTTTTTTGGGTCCGTGAATAACTATTTAGGCACGGTGGGCTCCCTCATTCGAAACACTACCCAACGCACTCAGTGCGGGAATTCAGTGGCTTAAGCCACTACAGCCTCGATGTAGTACGAAGCGCGGCCCGTATAAGCGTGAGGGGCGCGGCCAGTTACATATTTGGCGATTCATGGGGATAATACGTTAGGTGAGTGGACAGACTTGAAAGTCTCGTATTCTCTCATCGTTATGATTTTGCATTTTTGCATGTGAGCCTTTCGAATAAGGTGGCCTTAGGCACCTTGGTCTCAATATGGGCTGTTATGCTCGGACTACATAAGGGGGGATACTACTTTGGCGTGCATGTGTTATATTGATGCATGGCTAGCAATGCTATCGCATGCGTGTGTGCACGTGTTTGATGCGTGTGTAGGGTATTTGGATACATGTAATTGCATAGTGGTGAAAACTAGACGAGCTCTGCCATTAGGCGTGGCAACACTTCTGATTAATAGACTGAATAGTTGGCTTGCGTCATGTGTCTTGTATATGTGTGTATAGTATGGGTTCTAGTATGTGTACAGTTCTAGACCTTTAACACAACACTTTCATATAGTCATGGTCATCTTTTAGTTTACATATGCATTTCATAGCATAGTGACTTTAGTTGACCTTTACTTAGTCTGTCTCAAACTTTGACCTTAGTCAAAGCATTTGCCGCTAGGGTTTGACCTTGAGCATTGGTCCACATAGATTATTTAGGTTTTGACCTTGACTACTAGGGTGGCACAGATCTGAATTAAGAGTGTCTCTAGACTCACTTTTAGGATGACTTCCTGCAACACAGGGCTCGACCTCTAGGGTGACCTAACTCTTAGGACTGTGCATACATTCTCAACGTGTTTGTGCCTTTCAAAAAAAAAAAAAAAAAAATTCAAAACAAAAAAATTCAAAGAAAAATTCAAACAAAAATTTTAAAAAAAAAAATTCAAAAAAAAATTCAAAAAATTCAAAAAATTACGGAAAGGGCACTTGCATGCATTCATTCTAGGAAGATGACTGGAATTGAGGACTGGCATTTGCATCTGCATTCATATTTTCAATAATGAACAAGGAGTTCCTAAGGGTTTATTTTTTTGGTGAAACAGGGGTGAAAGTCGTTCCAGCTTGTCGAGCCCAAGAGTTTGAGCCTCAGCCCAGTCCAAAACTAACTCCTCTATTCATTGATCCTCAGCCATCCAACCTAGCTTCTCACACTTCACTATTCAGCCTATCAACCTACACTCAGCCAATCTAAACTAGACTTCCTCAACTTCAGCTCATCTTATTACCATATCGCTTGCAACCAAAATGGCCTCCAACAAGAAAGTCAAAGTTTGCCGAGCATGTCAAGCTTGAAGCTAAGATCAAGGCGATTGATCGGACCTTTCTTGAAAGCTGTTTGAAAAGGCAATCAAAAAGCACGACCCCACTTCTTCCAAGACGAACTCTCTTGACCAACTTGCAACCAGCTGCAAAGGATTTTTAGCCGAAGACGTACCAAGTTCAGCCAATGATGACCTCGTTCCATATAAAGGGATTTAAGCACATGGCATTAGGGGATTGGACTGCTTGTTTCCAAGGTCTTTCTTTTTGGAACGATATGTACGAGTGGGTTCTTTTACTTCTGAGAAAGAAATAGCTATTGGGAAGACAATCGTCAGCATGCATCGGCCAGATACAAGGGTAACATTCAAGACCAACTTCGAGAGCTTGAATCTTAACAGGGAGAGAAGGGGGTTCACCACTATCCTGACTAGAGTGGAGGAGGAGTTGCTGCCGCCTATGTCTCCGCTCTACTGAAGAAGGATGGTCGAAGACATTCATTTTAACCCAGCTCGATACAAGGATATTCAAGTATCGAGGCTCATCACTTCGCAAGGTCTACGAATTGGAGTGGTAATAGAGAATGATCTTTTTCAATCCCATGAGTTAGTTAGAGTCTTCGCTTTAGAATCGAGTCGGAGAAGTCTTTCCTAGACATGTATTTTTTCCTTTTGTCCCATTGATCGTAGGTATATGTAATTGAATGTAGTACTGCAAGGTTAAGTCCGCTCAATGTTAAATGTTAAGTTCTATTTGTCTAAAAAAGTTTATCTTTTATATTTCATTTATATATACATACCTATAGTTTGTGCTTCTAACTTTATGGAAGCAAATTAATGATCGACCTACATTCAATGGCATTGCCAAAAGAGCTTCTTTCATAGTCACAAAACACCTTTCCTCATTCTTATAATATATCTTGACCTTGAGCCATAAACTATATTCAGCCTTATTTTTTTCTCCCACAGCTAACTTTTGGACGAGAGGTGCGTAGGAAAGCAATGTGCAAAGAAAAAGAGGAAAATAAATGGGCAAAGAAAAAGAGCAAAAAAAATAAAGTTAAGCCAGTCGTACAATGGAAATAATTCCAAATCAATGCAACAGCAAAGTTTCAAAGTCCAATTCGAACAAAAGCAAGAGTCTAAAAGCACTGGCTGTGGTACTTATGATCATCAAGCTTTTTAAATCGCTCAAAACACAGCTCACATTACAAAAAGCATCTCAACGAGGCATTTGTCATCATTCACGAGATACGACGGTTGATTCCGTAAAGTACGTAGGAAGTCTTTCTCGAGGTCGACCAATTCTGAGGTTCTCATATGGTTTGATTCTCTTAAAGTCAAAGACAAATTTGTGTAGAACGACATAGACCACTGCGAGTTCGATCCTAATCCTAGCAACTATCAATTCCCATATTCCTTAGTCACAATTTTGCTTGTCTTTTTCCGAAACTCTAGTATTCTTTTTCATGACCTTAAGGGTCTCTCTCAATCATTCTAGGTGACTTCTCACTCCAGGGCATTCATCAGGCATTCTCCATAAAAGCAGCATTGCAGCATTTCCTGATGTTCTCACACTCATGCAAGCATTCAGCTCAGTTATGAATTTGGGCAAAATAAAAATCCATCTTTTTTCATGCAATTCAGCTCAAGTTACGATTTGGGCAAATCAAATCACATCTCATTAACATAAAAAGCTAAGCAACCATGATCCACAACATCTGCACTTGCTTACATTAAGCATTCCAACACCCAACACATGGGTTGGGGGCTCACTTGTAATCACAGCTCACTTTTGCTCGAATGGGGGCTTGAGACGGCTATCCGCGAATCAAAGCATCTTAGTTAGTCCAATATTCTTGGTAATTTCATGGCATTAGATCTAGAATAGACTTGCATATATACATATAAAGTAGTTAGCACAAGTAAGATAGGATTTGCCCCAAAAACCTTGCAAATTTCATAGCATTTCATAAATAATTTAGAGAGACGCATATGAAATTAGACAACATCTCGAGATTGCTTATGTAATGGCAAAATCTTGCACAAAACATTACTTTGGCCGGCATTGGCCTTAACACTTGCCAATTTGCATTTTCACGGACAATAAAGTAGGTTACGAATCAACGAGGCTAGGGCATTTACAATGCATTTGCCTGCACAGCCTATACTGGATTCATCGTATATTGCGATTGTTGCTGATATAGAAACGCACATTCTCAGAAAGCCAAGGTCAGCGAGTAGGGAGATTTCTGAAGGAGAGGCGCTTCAATAGGATGCATTCATCAGCTCAATGCCTACAACGTCGCATTTCATCGCTATAAAAAGGATTATGTAGGGAGCGGATGTTGCTATACGACAGAGAGCTTTTTGCCACCGAAAAGCAAGGTAGCCGTGAGGAAATTTGGAAGGAACGGGCGCTTCTTTGATCGGGAACTTTCATTTTAAATCTCCGAAAAGCTTCTTAAGGTCAGCCGTAGAGCGGAACTTTCCGGGGAAGAAGGAAACGAGGCGCTTCGACGGACTTACATTACTTCCATATTTCAGAAAGCCAAGGTCCAGCCGTAAGGGAAGGCATCTATCTACATCTTCTCTTTTCCGAAAAGAAGGTGAGAAGGTAGGGAAAGCTACCTGAGGAAGAGGCGCTTACCGAAGGTATTCATTCACCTCAATTTTCTCCTGAAGCAGGTCACCGTAGGGAGAAAATGCCGAGGATCAGGCGCTTCAAGGCATAACACTGCATGGGGCGCGGTAAAAGTTAAACCTAACTTTGGTTTTGTAGTTAGAGCAAAAAGGTGTTTAGAGTTCAAGGTTACGAAGCTTAGTTAGATGATAGAGTCTCGTCCCAAATCAAATTAAAGAGGACAGTAGATTAGATTATGTAAGGAATACAATAATATCACTTGTACTAACTACTGTTACTAGTAGTTACGCGATTTTCGTCTTTCGATCAGTCAAAGTGGGGTTCTTCAACACATAGCTCTTTGGCACACTTCGGGTTTTGGATTTTTTCACCGCACAGAATTCCATAATTCAACTTCGGGTCTACGATTTCTCCGCTACAGAAATCGCACAGCATTTTCGGGTCTTATGGTTTTTCCCGTACGAATCTGTCAGAAACACAATCTTTCGTGGTCATGGATTTCTCAAAATAAAGTATCATGATTAAAGGGTCCGCTATTACAAAAGTAGTAATAAAAAGAGTTCGTCAGCACATCTTCGGTTTGGAATTTCTCCCACTCAGCAGTTCCGTCAGCATCTTCGGTTTTGGAATCTTATCCCGTCAAGACGTTCAGCGCATTCTTCGGGGTTTTGGAATTCTCTCCGACAAGGAAAATTCGGCAGATAACACACATCACAACTCTCGAAGCAAGGATCTTGTGGGTACAGGGAGAACCAAGGATCAGGCGGCTTCAAGGGCACAACACCGCATGGGGCGCGGTAGACAGGTAAAACTTCATTTGTTTTGGCAGGTAGGGTACAGGGCAACTCAGGGTTAAGACTGCTGAAGTTGTCTCCGTTCTTCAAATCAAAATACTTTGACTGTCGTCTTACGAGTTTTCGTCTTCTTCAGACTCAGTCAAAGTGGGGGCTTTCTTCACAATAGCTCTTTGCAACGTGTTTAGTTCGGGTTTTGGAATTTTTGCGCATCGCAGATTATATATGAACTTCGGGTTACGTGTCTCCCGCTACAGAATCGCAAGCTCTTTCGGGTCTTATGGTTTCTCCGCTACAGAAATCCTCAAAACACCTCTTTTCGGGTCATGGAATTTCTCCCGTACGAAGTTCGTCAGATCTTCGGTGTCTTGGAATCTTCTCCGACCACTCTAGTATCCTGCTAGGTTCGTTAGCATCTCTCGTTTGGAATTTCTATCCGTCAGAAGTTCCCCCTTTTTCCCTGCAGATTCTCTTTTTTTTTCCTTCTCTTCTTCGGGTTTTGGAATTTTCCCGCACAGATAATTCCGATAAATACCATAAACTTTCCGAAAAGCCAAGGTACGGTAGGAGAAAACCACCACCAAGGATAGGCGCTATCAGCTAGGGCAAAATGTCCATTAGGTTGGGCGGGTAAACGGGTAAACTAACATTTGTTTGTTGCAGTACCTGTAAATTTTAATGTTGTGCGTACAGGGCAACTCAGGGTCGCAGAACGTCTTGAGTTTGCTTCTCCGTCGGTGAATTCGATACTTTGACTTTGTGCTTACGAGACTATCGATCAGGATAGAAGAACTGCCGGGACTTTTTCATTCGAATTGACCAGAGAAGTGGGTAGCGGGTGTGCATTCTTTCAGGAAATCACTTCAAGTCAAATCTTGTTGGGGACTTTTCTGTAGCCACCATGAATCTCGCTCGCTCTCCACTGAGTGATCGTCGATGAACTATACATAAATACGGTCTGGTTTGTTTCGATATACAGAAAAAGATGCTTTTTGAATTCCAAGTTGAAATACGCAGTGGTACTATGGAAAATATTGAGCACATTGAGGTCAAAGCAAAGGAAAATATTTATTCGTTTAATCGGTTTTTCTCAAAAGGTTTTCAAAAAGGTTTGAAAGGCGAGTTTCGATGCTTATTTGGATTTTTCATTCATGTCGTTAGACACATTTCTGAATCGGGCAGTTTTTTTTAATTATTTTTTTTACTGAATGTTTTTCCTATGTATTTTTCTCTTATATTTGGAGATTTTTTTGCAAATGTTTTAATACCAAATACCGGCAGAAAATACTGAATAATTAGAAAAATACTCGAATAACGTGGATTACGCTCTGAACATTGTTATATGTTGTCCATTCTATAGAACTTAATTTTGTGTATCTTGCTTGGAGGAGAATAGGGTTGTGTAAGGATGCATTTAGGTGCGTCGAATCAAAGGGAATGCAGAATAAATCGGACGGTAATCAAAAAATTATTTCTCGAAGTTTATGGGTTTTGGGAAAAAGATAGATAACTAAAAATCATCGATTGAGGGCTGTGTATGTAATATTCGGAAATGTATAAGATTATGAGAAACAGGTTTGATGTAGAATTTGACCTTCCCCTACGGGGACTATGTAACACTGTTGCGTCACACCGGGCCGCGTTCTGATCGGCTCCATATTTCGTCGTCTTGTGGCCATAGCACCGTACCGTCCACCTACGCCAAAGTTCTACATGCTTTTTTCGGCAAAGGCAGGACTGGGAGTGTAATAGCACAGTTCACTTATACGGCTTCGGAGTACCGGATGACAGGCGTCTGGCCTACGGGTTACCTTACGGCTCTTCCTTGGTTCACCGCCGTTCTAGCCGGAAAGGTTTTCCGCCCGGCTCTCCGCCGGGTTGTTTGTGGGCTTCGTTTTGTGGGCGCCTCGTGGTTGCCCTCTTAAATGGCGCTGGACTTTGCTTCGCCCGTCGGGCTACCGCGCCTTCCTTGCTTTTCTACGCTGCTTTTGCGGAGAGGGACTGTTTCGGCTTCTCTGCTTATGTTTAATCTCTTCTCGCCTCCTACGCCCTGGCTCACCAACCTCAACGCAACCTTTCTAGGGCTTTTCGCGGATAGACGCTTAATATAAGTTCCGTGAAGCGCCTCGTTCTTCCTTATTGTTTTTCGTCTCCGGAAAACTGTTTCTGCCTCACCTACGCCCTGGCGTTTTCTTTTCCGCCTCCACCCGCGCTCCGGGCCTTCTGAGCTTCCTCCCCCTTCATCTCTCTCCTGGAGCTGTTCTTTTTTTCTTTGCTCCCTCTATGTTCTTGCTGTTTGGTCTTATACTATCTTTTCCTGGGTGGAGGAAGCACAGGTTTTGCTGTGGGTTCATATGCAAACCCACCATTTTTTCTTCCCGTTGTTTCCCTGTACTTGTGGGTTTTTGCCGTTCATGTTTGCTCACGGAGTTTTCCCTTTTGGTTTTAGTTTCCTTTCACGTTAGTTATCTGGTATCTTGGAATTGGCCTGTCCATTACTGGTAATAGGGGCCAATGTGCAGTGATTGATCATTTTTCCTCTTCTTTGTCGGAACGGCGCTGGCCTCCGTCTTTTCTCCTTCGCAGCGAGGACAGCCGATGCTCCTTGTCTACTCCTCTTGCGTCTTTCCTCTATTTTCCAGGATGCACTTATCTCTTTCTCCTTTGTTTTTCCGCCCTGTCGATTCCGGCCGGATTCGTTTCCTTTCGTTTGTCACAAACCCCTCACGCTCTTCTTGTTTTCTTTGCCCGCATCTTGGGGCCGTCAGCGAGCCTTTTGCACTCTATACAATATATATATAGAAGTTTCTGCCTCCTTCATCTTCTTGCTTTGTCTTGCCTTAATCTAACAGACTTTCTTTCTGTGTTTCGCCGATTTGTTTCTTACTTAAGTTCACCGCGGAACGCTTTCTGGTGACTCCTTCAGTCCGTATGGATTCCCCGTATGGGGTTCGGTGGACCCCACCTGTTTTATTGGGTCCAACCCCGTTTTACCTGCTTTCATCCCCGTGGTCACAACTCTTTGCACTTTGCCTGCTCGTCTCTTGTGCCTTAGAGATACCCCCGTTCCTGTCCTGGATATTAGAGAGTTGTAGTCGATTTTTCTCCGCCCGTGAAGGTAGGACCTAGATAGATATATGGTGCCTAATCCTCCTCCTGCTGCATGGACTTGGCAAATTGCGACTCGAGCCTAGCGGCCCAGTCCATTGGGCTTGGGCGTATGTCGGTGAGATTACATTGCAATATAAAGATTCTTGGGGTTACGATAATAGATATAGAAGATATAAATTCATGATGGTTCCGCCTAAGAACCCACGCCCTAGAGATATTATTCTATACGTGACCTCCTTTCGGCGTGGGGTCCATTTTGGATAGAATAATAGAGAAAGTGGTAGATCACCCCTCATAAAACTTAAATGTTTCCGGGCACGTCCCGTCGGAATAACTCTAGAGAAAAATTCTAGAGGTGTGTCGATATGGCCACTCAAATTTCGATGGCGCCTTCCATCACACACTACTCTCACCTGCCACATTCAAGATAAGAAAACTGAATAGCCAGCGTCTAAGATCATTTCAGTAATTTTGAGTTACAATTACATCATGCCAATGCCATAGGCATATTCGGCACAAGTACACTAAGCTCCTCTAAAGAATTGACAAAATATAGTATATATGTGTAAGTGGAGATGTTTAGGGTTAGATTCTTATCAAGCATTGCAGTACACATTACTAGCGAACTATATGTGGAAACTCTCCACAACTTGCTGACCCCTGAACACGGGCTGGGCCATCTACATGATTTGCCTGCACATTTGTGCAAGACCGCGATCCCGATGGCTCAAGCCAACCGCCACAACCTCCACGATGTATCCAGCCGGAGCGTTGAGCTTAATCCGCTCGAGGAGCGCGGCCCACGTCCACACCTTATCGATATCTCCTTTGCAGCGTCTTTCAGTTATGATTACACTCTCTTATTTGTCAATCAAAACTTTGGTGGGCCACTCACAGACAAATCGCTAATTTTACTTAATGTCGCATACCACCATCGTCTGAGGTCCTTCCAAAGTGAGGCTTCTTTATAGTCTTTCCGTAGGCATAACTCTAAAAAACATTGTTGTCCAACAAAATATGACCCTTGGGGTTCTGTAATCACCTTAGTTTTTTCCTCTTCATTTAAACTCTTTTTAGGCCTTATATAACTTTATTTTATTGTTTTTAATTTATACTAACACATTTTCACGACAAATGTTATAAATGAATTTCATAGGGATCAAAGGTGGAAGTACGATAGTCCACATGGTAACATAAAGACTATAGGGAGATTTTATAATGTAAAGATTAAAATTTAGCAAATTATGGAAGGTAATGCACATTAGGATTTGGTTTAGTGGTCAATATGTCATTTGATTGAATCAGTTTAGACCCAGTATTGTGCGGTTAATCTGGTTTTGCACCCCAATAGATTGGCATTCGTATTCGGTTCAGTTATTTATTTTCCCTCCTAGTTCTTGTGAGGTTGTATCTCCGGCCGTCACAGACTACTTTTCCTTCTCACCTTGCTTGACCCCTTCAAATAGTTTGGTTCAGGATGATGAATTGACCCTTTATATAACCAGAGTCGGT
>SNQN01011066.1:0-20065 GCA_008642245.1 Bassia scoparia | reverse complement strand
GTTCACGTAAGTTAGAAAGTTAGTTACAACTAATTAATTCCTTACACTTAAGGTTTGTTATTACTAGATGTATTCGGGGCTATTAATACCTAAACTCCACTTTGTAATCATTCATTGATAATTAACTAATAAAACTCTCTCTCTCTCTCTCTGGTCTCAGTGAGGTTGCCTCACAATTTATCCTCTATTTTCTTCTTCATCCTGATTACTGATTAATAGAGAAGCTGCTTCTATTACAAAGTGCAATTACAGTAGGAAACAAACAAAAATAGTAACAAGATATCGATGAACAAAAGCACGAAACATTGGTAATTTGGAGAAATTTGGCAAATTAAGTAGTTAGAGGATCTAAGAAGAATTAGGAGGTTTTTAAATGGGTTTTTGAGATGAGTATTATGAAAGGAGAGTAGATAGACCAAGTTGGGTATGATTTAAAAAATGTATCATGAAATGTAAAATAGAATTTGTTTTGTTTTGTTTTTTGTATTTATTGTAAAACAAGTATTTTCATTAATGAAGTTAAAGATAAGTCTGGGTGGGAAAGTAGAAAACAAAATTTGAATTTATAATAAATTTAGGCATCCCTTGTTTTATTACATGGATACAATAGCTTAACTCTATGGTTTGTTCTAACAAGTTCCTTAAAGAAGTCCTCCTGTAAATTGATGGATTCAAGGCTAATAATCTGATCTTTTAAGAAAGCTTGATTTAGTACCAAATCTTGAAATTGGTACTTGGGGTCTTTTGTTGTTCTGCAGTTTGTAGTATGATTTCCTTCAACATTCACCCCTGCAATAAAATTTTATAACAGCTGTAAACACCTGAAATGTGTCTCCCCAATTGAGTAATCCAGTGATGAACATACCGCGTCTCGCGTTTTGTTTCGACTCAGAAAAGATGCTTTGAACTCACGAAAGTTGGAAATACGTGAGGTCGTACTCGGAACTAGATTGAGCAAAGTCACATACAAGGCAAACATATTTTCTTCGTTTTCTCGATAACTCAAAGGTTTTCGAACAAGTACACGGCGATTCTCATGCTTTTGTTTCCATCATGTTCGTCACATTTTTTCTTCTGAATCCGCCAGTATTTTTAAATTATTTTTCTGATTTTTATGATTTTCTATGAATTTTGCAATGTTTAAATACGCAGAATACGCAAGAAATATGTGATAATTAGAAAATACTCCGGAAATACGTGGAACCTTCTAGAACATTCTACGAAATCCTTGCTTGGAGAGCAAGAATCAAGGAAATCAAATTAATAAAATCAGGAGGAAATCAAAATATTTCGAGTTTTTGGAAAATATATACGCAATCATTGAGCGCATATACGCAGATATGGAGCGTATATACGCTGATCAGGAGCGTATATACGCTCCATTTGCTGCGTATATAACGCAGCATCAAATTGCCAAAATTTGCATGGATGCAGCGTATATACGCTGAGGTTGAGCGTATATACGCTCCCCCATGAGCGTATATACGCTCATCCTCAGGTATATACGCAGGGTTTGCTTGCCTCGTTTTTGCTCGTGCCTATAAATACTCCCTTGCCTGCTCAGTCCGATACGCTTGAGAGACACCTCGGAGACACTTGACACACGCACAATTCCCGAGACACGTTACTCTCTCTCTCTCAAAAACACTCCAAACACATTCGTTTTTTGGTTCAAAGCATCGATCTCTTTCGAATCAATAAGCGAAATAACGGTATAAATCTGAATTACTCACCAAAACCTCTCTTTCACTCTTTTTTAATTTCCTTTGTCTCTATAATTGTTAACTTGTTAATGAGTTTTCAATTCATTAAAACAATGTAGAAAACTCACTTTTTAATCGTTTTTATGTAAATATGTAGGATTTTTTAATGTTTCAATGTTTCCATGTTTTTTTTGTTTTCATTTATTATTATAACATATGTAATTGTCCAATACTAACGCGTTGTTCTTTGTCTCAATTAGCAATTCATATCGAAAGGCGATTCCTTTGAGTTTATATTCTAATAATTTGTTGTTGCAGTGACAAGGTGAGGAGGACACACAACATATTCCATACTTACTAACCTTTTTTCATGTCTTGTATATATGTTTTTATCACAATGTAATATTGTTTAACAAGACCGGAATTTTAATCGTTTGTCACATTAAAGTCAGATAATCATGGACGACTCCGGTTTTCTAAAGCACCTTATTAACATTGACTAATAATCAAGTGATCGCCTTGCCACTGTAGAAGTCTTGGTTTAGCTAAGTAACTAACTAATTGTTATATTTTGTTACATTCCTCCCTCCTTGAAACAATCTTGTCCTTGAYATGAAATTGGGAAATCAGCAAACTTAGCCTCAAAATCATGAGCAAACTCCCAAGTGGCTTCAGACACAGGACATCCTTCCCATTGAACAAAGTATTGAACTTCTACTCTATTGTGCCTCTTAACAACTCTTCTATTAATGATAGCAAAAGGTTGAATAGAAGCATTTGAGTTTAAATTTTGCATCAATACTGGAATATGTGCTACTGCTGGGAGTGTGCCATAGAATTTCTTCAACTGTGACACATGAAAAACTAGGTGAATTTGAGCAGAATCAGACAGCTTCAACTTGTAAGCCACTTTACCAATGACATCCTCAATCTGAAAGGGTCCATAGAACTTAGGAGACAGCTTCTCACCTTCATTTCTTCTCATGGAATGCTGCCTATATTGGTGCAACTTTAACCAAACCCATTAACCAATCTCAAAGGTCCTCTCACTCCTTCTTTTATCAGCTTAGACTTTCATCCTGTTTTGAGCCCTCAACAAATGAAATTGAAAAAGCTTGATKATAGACTCCCTTCTTTGTAAGGATCTGTCAACTACCTCAACCCTTGTTTCACCAAGTAGGTAAGGCCAGTGAAGTGGAGGTAGTTGATTATAGACAACTTCATATGGAGTAATCTAAGAAGAGGTATGGAAGTTGGTGTTGTACCACCATTCAGCCAATGGAAGCCACATGCTTCAATTGTTCTTTCAAAGCCTTCATGTGTTCCTCCATGGATGCAATTCTATGAGTAATAGCTAGAGRCATCYTAACAATCACAAAGAAAACAACGATTTATTGAAAGAACTAAAAATTTGTGAAGGATGTTGGGATTTTGTGGTTTTGGAATTTATACAAACAATTGGTGTGCAAAAATTTGAAGCTTCAATAATGGCGAATTGAAGTTTTAACAATGGCAGAGGCACAGTGTCCTCTGATACCAATGTAATAGGAAGCAGCTACTTGTTAATTAGTAATCAGGAAGAAGAAGAAAACAGGGATAAATTGCGAGGCAACCTCACTGAGAGAACAGATAGATAAAAGGAGAAAGAGAGAGAGAGAGAGAGAGAGAGAGAGAGAGAGAGAGAGAGAGTTTTATTACTTGATTATCAATGAATAATTACTGAGTGAGGTCAGGTATTAATAGCCTGAAAACATCAAGTAATTACAGAACCTTAAGTGTATAGGAATTATTAGCTTGTAATAACTCTCTAACTAACTAATTAGCTAAGTAACTAACTAATTGCTATATTCTATTACACACTTCCCTGGGATCTGTTGTTGCTATTGCGTCCTCACCACCCCATCATGCGTCTTTCTTCACCACACAAATGATCCTCTCTGCCACACCAACGAACCAAACTAACCGAACTAACACACCGCGTCTCTTTGCCATAGTTGCAGTCAAACTAATCCCCAAATTCTACTGTGTTTTATCCATAAACCATTGTGTTTCTTCTCTGTTTCAACATTAAATCAAGTAATCCACCCGAAATTTCTTATCCTCGCCTAAAATATCATCTCCTTAACTCGAATATTCAATTTGCTTTAGGTTGTAAAGTTAGGGTTTGAGTCAGAGTTGAACTTTTGGTCAAATATTGGAGGTTTTGGATGAAAATAAGGAAGAAAGTTGGAAATTTCAAGCGTTTGATTGAATTTGGAGTTTGTGGTCGAATTTCAGGTAAAATTTATGAATATCACTAAAATCACAACAGTATATTCACAAACAGTAATGAATTTCAGGACAAAAAGGGAAACACAGCACGAAGTTCTGAGTTGCTGGTAAATTTTATGAATTAACTGATTGTGAATTTCATGACCAAAAAAGGGAACACAACAAGAAAATTCCCATCGGTCGACCGTCAGTAGCGATTGAAACCACGCTGGAAGCGGTTGGTGACGGTTTACCAACCGCACACGGTCGGTAATTGGCGGTCGCGCACAGGTGGTCCGTGATTGGAAAGCCCGACCCTCGATAATCAGTGTTTTCCAATCATGGAAAAGCGGTGAAAAAGTATATTTAAATGCAATTATTTTACCAACCGTTGTGGGCGGTCAGTAAAATGAATTGTCATTTAAATGTTATTTTTAACCGACCATACACCGGTTGGTAAAGGGAATATGGCAGCTGGTAAATTCAAGGATAAAATAAAAAATATTACGTTTGATATAGTATACAAATATTTTGTATTCTATATCAAAACATACTCAATATATAATAGTCATTCCGACATGCACTATTTGACCAAAAAACTGTGTTGGCTTTAGAATCGCGAAATTCGGGCGTCCAAGCTAGAGTATGACCCAATTACGATTTTGGGGCCGGCCAAATGAGTAGGAAAAAGATGCGAAAAATCGGACTTCTGAAATTCAGCTTTAGAGCTCACTAAACCCTTAGCAATGGTGAAAAACATGTTCGACTTTTGAATCGCTCAATTCTGACGTCCAAGTTAAAAGTTTGACCCAAATTAAAAAATTTATGCCCCCATTAGTTAAGATTAAGATTTAGGCCAAAATGAGTATGAAAAAGGTGCAAAAAAATAAAATTTCAAAGAATTCAGCTTTCGAGCTCACAATACCCTTAACAATGTTGAAAAAAAATGTTTGACTTTGGAATCGCATAATTTTGACATTCGAGCTAGAAATTTGGCCCAAATTACGATTTTTGACTAAAATGAATACTAAAAATGTATGAAAAATCTAACTTATATGCGAAAACAGGCCTTAGAAATGGTGAAAAACATATTTGGCCTTAGAAGAGCTCAATTTTGACGTCCAAACTAGAAGTGTGGCCCAAATGACGATTTTGGCAAAGATGAGTCGGGAAATCATGCAAAAAATTGGACTTTAAAGAATTCTACTTCTAAACTCATGAAACCCTTAGCGATGGTGCCAAAACATTTCGTGCTTTGGAATCACTCATTCTAATGTCCGAGCTAGGATTTTGGCCCAAATTACAATTTTGGCCCGGAGATGTAGGAAAAAGGTGCGAAAATCGAACTTCAAAGAACTGAGCTTTTATGCTCAAGAACCTCTTAGAAAAGGTGAAAAAATATGTTGGCTTTGGAATTGCTCAATTCTGACGTCAAAGCTAGGAGTTTGGCCCAAATTACGATTTTGAGCCGAAATGAGTAGGAAAAGGGTGCAAAAAATTGGACTTCATGAATTCTGCTTTTGAGCTCACGAAAACCTTGTGAATGGTGAAAAAAGATGTCTTGCTTTGAAATCTCTCAATTCTAACGTTCAAGTTAGGAGTTTGGCCCAAATTACGATTTCAGGCCCGTAAAAGTAGGAAAAAGGAGTGAAATAAAAACATGGAAGAATTTTGCTTCTATGCTCGCGAACCCCTTAGAAATGGTGAAAACATGTCAGGCTTAAGTATCGCTCAATTTTGACGTCGAACCTAGGTGTACAGCTCAAATTAAGAATTTTAGGACTAAATGAGTATGAAGAAGGTGTGAAAAATTGGACTTCAATGAATTCTGCTTCCGAGCTCACAAAAACCTTAACAATGATGAAAAATTATTTTTGACTTTGGAATCCCTCATTTTTGACGTCTGAGCTAGCAGTTTGACCCAAATTACTATCTTTTTGTGCAGGATGAGTACGAAAAAAATGTGCGAAAATCAACTTCATGGAATTCGGCTTCTATGCTCATAAATGCCTCTATTAGGAAAAAACCATGTCTAGCTTTAGAATCGCTCAATTTTGACGTCCAACCTAGGAGTATTGCCAAAATTACAATTTTGGGCTAAGATGATTAGGAAAGTTGCAATACAATGGACTTCAAAAAAATTCTACTATTTGAGATTACGAAACCCTTAGCGATGAAGACAAAACATTTCTAGCTTTGGAATCGCTCACTTTTTATGTTTGAGCTAGGCGTTTTGCCCAAATTGCTTTTTTTGGTCCGGATGAGTAGGAAAAAGGTGCGAAAATCGAACTTCAAAGAACTCAACTTCTATGCTCACGAACCTATTAGAAAAGGTGAAAAAACAWGTTGGTCTTTGGAATTGCTTTCTAACGTCCAAGCTAAGTTTATGGCCTAAATTATGATTTTAAGCCGAAATGAGTAGGACAAAAAGGTGCGAAAATTCYYACCTCAAAGGATTCTGGTTTTTAGCTTAAGAAACCCTTAGTTGTGGTGAAAAAACATGTTTGGCTTTGGAATCATTTTATTCTGACGTCCAAGCTAGGAGTTTGTTCCAAATTAGGTTTTTTAGCCCACATACGTAGGAAAAAGGTGCGAAAATCGAACATGGAAGAATTRAGCTTGTATGCTCATGTAACCCATAGAAACGGTGAAAAAACATGTTAGGCTTTGGAATTGCTCAATTCTGACGTGCAACCTAGGAGTATATCTCCAATTAATATTTTAGGGCTAAATGAGTATGAAAAAGGTGCGAAAAATTGGACTTCAAAGAATTCTGCTTTTGAGTTCACCCTTAGCAATGGTGAAAAAACAGGTCTGACTWTGGAATTGCTTAATTTTGATGTCTGAACTAAGAGTTTTTCAAAGAATTTTTGGCCCGGATATGTAGGAAAAAGGTGCGAAAATCGAACTTCAAAGAATTCAYCTTCTATGCTAAGGAACCTCTTAGAAAAGGTGAAAAAACATGTTGGCCTTTTGAATCTCTCAATTCTGACGCCCAAGCTAGGATTATGGTCCAAATTACAAATTTGTGCCCAAATGATTTTGAAAAAGGTGCGAAAAATCAAACTTTAAAGAATTCTGGTTTTGAGCTCARGAAACTCTTAACAATGTCAAGAAAAACACTCTAGCTTTCGAATCGCTCAATTATGATGTCATAGTTAGGAGTATGGCGCAAATTTTGACGTCCAAGCTAGGAGTATGGCCCAAATTACGACTTTGGGCCAAGATGAGTAGGAAAAACGTGCGAGAAATTATACTTCAAAGAATTATGTTTCTGAGCTCACGAAACCTAATGTGGATTTATAAACAAGTTGCTTACAAATCCCTTATTTTCCACGAAAAACACYAACTAAAGGATATTTCCCAAGGAATGGGAATGAAACGAARAGAAAATAACTTTAAACTCCCGGACCAAGCACATGCTTTAAAGGATCTTAACTTTCAAAGTGGAACCATCTCTTAAAAGGAACAACTGTCTAAGTAGTTAATCAAATGAATTCCCGGACCAACCACAGAACTCAAAAGGTTTTCCTTTGATTTAACAAAAAAGCATATTTTTTATGCAAACTGAAAACAGATTTTTATTAACACTATTCGACCCTATTTATAATACAAAGAATATCTAAAAACTAACTAAGATATTTAGCAAAGATATAAATCTTATCCAAATGTCCAACTAACAACCTCTGAACGAACCGTGATCTAATTTATATACTGATATTTATCACTAACGAAACAGAAAAAATAAGAAATTATACCTAACAAATTGAAAAATATCTTAACAAATAATATCTGACAAACTAAAAATATCCTAATGACTTACTAAAAAAATATTATTAGGTATATGCTATGGATCATAATCTGATATATACGACATGATTAACATCGTAACAATAATATAAACTGAATACCTAATATGTGAAATGATATAAGTCTCTACCAATATCCAAAATTCAAACTCTCTATGATGGTAGAAAAACGTTTCTAGCTTATGGAATCGCTCAATTTGAATGTCTAAAGCTAGGAGTTTGCCAAATATACAATTTGGCCTGGGTATAGGGAAAAAGGTGCGAAAAATCGAAGGCATCAAGAACCGAACTTACTATGCATCATGAACCTCAATAGAAGAAGGCTGAAAAAATTATTGGTTTTAGAAATTGTCAATTCTTGACGTCCAAAGCTAGGAGCTATGTCCCAAAACTACAATTTCGAGCCCAAATAAGTTAAGGAAAATGGGCGAAATATGGACTTCAAAGATTCTAGTTTTGAGCTCACAAACCATTTACTTAATAGTGAAAAAAATGTCTAGCTTTGGCAATCAGCTTCAATACTTAGATTCCAAGCAGGAGTTTAGCATTAATATTACTATTTTTTGGCCCCAAATAAGTAGGAAAAAGGTTTGCAATACTCGAAACATTGATGGATCTTAGTTTCTATGCTCACGAACCGCCTTAGAAAACAATGTGAAAACTATCAGTCAGACATTTGGAATCGCTTCAATTTTTGAGCATCCCACCTAAAAAGTATAGCCAAAATTAAGATTTTATGCTAAATAGTATGAAAAAGGTCCGAAAAATTAGACTTCAAAGAATTCTGCTTCCGAGCTCAACGAAACACTTAGCAATTGTAAAAGAACAAGTTGGCTTGGAATCGCTCAATTCTTAACATTCAGGCTAGGAGTTATTGGCCCAAATTACAGTAATCTTGGCCCAATATGAGTCAGATAGAAAATGTGAAAAATTCAAACTTTCATGGGACACTTTCAGCTTCTATGTCTTACATGGAGAACCCTTAAGAAATGTGTGAAAGAATAACTTGTTGGCATTGAATCACTCATCTTACGTCCAAACTAGCAGTTATGGCCCAAATTAGGAATTTTGGCCCTAAGTGAGTTGGGAAAAGATGGCAAAAATCGTACTTCAAAGAAATTCTCTTTCTAAGCTCACGAAATTCTTAACAATGGTTGTAAAACACAAGTCTTGCTGTGGTAATGCTCAATAATATGACGTCCCGAACTGCGAGTCTTAGACGCGAATTGTCATTAGGGAAAAGGTGTAAAAATTGAACTTTATGGAATCCAGCTTCTATGCTCCACGAACCCGACTTAGAAAACAGTAAAAAACCATGTCTGGCTCTGGAAATCGCTCAATTCTAACATCCGAGTAAAAGAGTTTGGCCCGAAATTACGATTCTTTTGCGCCGAAATGGAGCACGAAAAATGTGCAAAACACAAATTTCCATGGAATTATAGCGTTTTGATTCTTAAGAAGGCCTTACAAATAAGTGAAAAAAATAGCAGTTTGTCATTTAGAATCGCTCAATTTTGACGCTCAAGCTAGCCGTATGGCCCAAATTATCGATTTTGGCAAGATGTAAACCATTACATTAAATGTTAAAAAGAACTTTTGCTTCTGAGATTGCGTTAATTGGTCAATTCTATACGTCCAAACTAGGGATTTTGCCCAAAGTATGATTTTTTACCGAATGAGTAGGAAGAAGGTGTGAGAATATCGAACTTCAATGGAACTTCAGCTTCGAGTCCATGGAAACCTCTTAGATGTGATTGAATAAATGGAGTACTTCGAATCGCTTCTATCATGGAAGTGTCCAAAGCACAAGAGTAAGTCGTAAAATCACGAATTCGGCCCAGATGAGTTGGATATAACGGTGCCAAAAATAAAACTTTCAAGATTTTGCCTATTAAGCACACGAAAACCCTTAGCAATGTTTGGACGGATGATTAGGAAAAGGTTGCAAAAATCGACTTTTAAAGAATCTAGCTCAATGCTTCACGACCCTTGAATACAAACGGTAAAAAATTAATGTCTCGCAATGAATTGACCCAATTACGATTTTTGGACGCGAAAAGTAGGAAAATATGTTAAGAAAATCAAACTTCAGAATTCAGCTTCTATACTCACGAATGCCTTAGAATGGTTGAAAAGCATGGATGAGATTAAAGAAATTGCTCATCATGGACGTCCAAGCAGAAGTTGGCCCAAAGTTACGATATAGGGAAAAGATGAGTGATGTGGATTTTATAAGTGAGACGCTCTAACAGAAATCCCTAACTCTCACAACAATGAAACACAAACAAGGATAACTTTCCCAAAGAGCTACCCGGAAAATAACTTCCAAACCACATAAATTAATTCACAGGATCTAAAGATCTTAATCACAAAGAGCACTAAGCACCAATGTAGTTAATCAGCGACACTCACAGAAATATATTCACAGAATTCACAAGGGTTTTCTTGAATAACAAGAGAGAAATATTCTAACGAAAGAATAAACTGATTTTGTTTCATTTGATATATTCGGACCCTATTGATACACAAAATTAATATCTAAAAACTAACTAAGATATTTTAGGAAAGATATAAAATCTTACCAAAAAAAAAAATCTAACTAATTAATATCCTATTTATATCTAACTAAATAATATCTAAAACTAACTAAGATATTTTAGGCAAGATATTAAATCTTATCCAGAAAATTCCAACTAATATATATCCTAATATATATTCTAAATATATCTATCTAAAATAATATCTAAAACTAATTGATTTAGAATAATTTCAAACAAATATTCGAATAATTAATAATAAAATAAGCTAATATAATGACTCTAATCCTCTATCCAGATCTATCTCGCCCTTCTTAAAAATAAAACTTGGTCCCATCTTGGCTAGAATCTCTGTTGTGTATGCGAGCCATGCAACCACACATATGCGACACTCCTTAACAGTGTGAAGTAGAGATATATAGGTTCTTGAACATGTGACTTTCAACAACAAATATCAATGAAGTATTCTGGTAGCTTTGAAAAGTGACGGCTTCCAGATATAAGGCAAATAAAAACCATTCTTCCTTGTTTTTATAGATTTTCCCATTTTTTCAAAGACTCGAATTTGTAAGTGTCAATTCGTAGAAATCAACCTTTTCTTCCATGGAAGTATATTTATGAAACAATCAGATTTTCCAATTGACATTGTTCATTGTGCACAATCAATACTCAAATGGAGTAGATCACTCTGTAGAAGTTAAAGTTCAACCTTATCCACATTCTTTGGCACTTTCTTCATCAACAACATGCAATAATCTGGATATGTTTCATCAATGTGATCGTGTAGGAATTTCCCTTTTTTGTGCAACCATTGTTGTAATTTCCTCTAGCATGTTTTGATATCTCAGTGAAGTACTTTTTGGATTTGAGCAAATATCTTTCTTGGGATTTAACAAATTGCTCTCGTAAGTGTTGCTCCAAATTGCATGCGGATTAAAAAACGCATGCCATAGTTTTCTTTTTATTTGCTCACATACTGTCCTTATCTCGTGTACCCAATCACGACGAAATTGAAAATTCTCCCACAATTTTAGCAAAAGATGTGAAAATTGGATGATGCGACAAACTTCAGTCATCAACTGATGTCAAGATGCGTTTATAAAGAAATAAAACTCACCTCTGTAACCACTTTAAAAATCGCAGATTTTGTGTAAGCCATAAAATATATCTATTTGAACCGCTGACCCATGTTCCATAAATAATTGTAAGACATCCATAACCAATGGATCTACAATTTTACTTCCATGAATTTTTGAAACATGAATTTTGGCATAAAACCATAGAGCAAGATTCACAAGCCACGAGAACTAGACATGTTGCACCCCGAAAACAAATTTTTTATCGAATACAAACACATACCAAATCAACTTCCGTTTGGCTGAAATTTTAAACATATGTTCCCCTATGTATCGTTTCAAGCACTCGAACAAAATTTCGTGCAATAAAATTCAACCAAGACCGAACCAATCACAATTTAATTTTTACCTCAGACTTGCGAACAAACTGGTTCGATATCTGACCACTTTGTAAAAACGATTCTAATCCAAATAGCAATACATCTTGAAAAAATCTCAACATTTTACAGGTAGAAGACTAGAGAAAAAAGTTATCAATTTTTTTTTAAAATAATAGAATCACCTTGAAAAGCTAAGAAACAAAGAGACCGAAAGCTTGCCAAGTTGCGCCAAAAATTTGGAAATATCAACCAAAAATCTACCCAAAGTTGTTGGAATATACCCTTGAAGAATATGACCACGCCCAAATTGAAACCTGGCTCTGACACCAATTTCATGATGGTGGATTTATAAGCAAGACGCTCACAAATCCCCTAACTCTCACAAATAAACACACAAACCATAAGGAGATATTTCCCAGAAAGAATTGGAATGGTAAGCACTAAAAATAACTTTGAACACTCTCAAAAAATAATTCACAGGGATCATAAAAGGATCTTGTACAACTCACAAAGGAGCTGGACCAAGGACCCAATGTAGTTAATCAAACGCGACTCACAGAAATAATTCAGGTCAAATTCATAAGGGTTTTCTGTTGAATAACTCAAGGTAGAGAATATCGACTGACGAGAAAGACTAAATCCACTGATCATGATTTCATGATAATATTCGGACGCCTAGATTCTATAACACAAAGATAACATCTACAAAACTAACAAGATATTTTTAGGAAAAGTATAATCTTATCAAAAAAAATACACAACTAATATACGGATACCTAATTTATATCATAACTAAATATATCTAAAACTAACTAAGATATTTATAGGAAAGATATACAACTTATTCCAGAAATATCCAAACTAATTAATATCCCTCAATAGTAGTTCTAATTATATCTAGGCTAAATAATCTTAAATACTAATTGATTTAGAAAAAAGTATCCTAAACAAAATATTAGACAATAATAATAAGATAAAAGCTGAATAATTACTGATCTAATCCCTATCCAGTCAATGAGTTGGATAAAGTGGCGAAAAAATGGTCTCCTTCAAAGAATTATCGTCTATGAGCTCACGAAACTCCTTACCATATGGTTGACAACCATTTCTTGTCTTTGGAAATCGCTTAATTATTTACGACATTCGAGCTAGGAGTTATTAGCCAAAATTTAATCTTTTTTTGAGCCTCCCAATTGAGTAAGAAAAAGGTCGCGAAAATCAAACCATCAAGCAATCATACTTCTGACGCTCAAAGGAAGCCCACTTAGAAATGGTGAAAACATCATGTTTGGACTATTGGAACGCTCAAATTCTGACGTCCGAAAGCTGTATTATTGGCCAAAGTTACGAATTTTTGGCCAAGATAAGTAGGAAAAAGGTGTGAAAATCGAACTATCGATAGGAATTATACTTCTTATGCTCACGAACGCTGTAGAAGAAGGTCTGAAAAATACATGTCGAGCTATTACAATCGCCTCATCTAACATCCAACCTATGAGCTATGGGCCCAAATGTAAGGATTTGAGCCTAATTGAGTATTGAAAAGTAGAGAAAAAATGAGAACTTTTAAAGGAATCCTACTTCTTTAAAATGATGAAACCCTTAGCAAGTTAAAAAAAATAAGTTGTGTTTTGGAATCGCTCCAATCTTAACGTGCCGACGACTAGCAGTTTGGCCCAAATGATTAGCAAAAAGCTACAAAAATTAAACGTTCATGGAACTTTCAGCTTCGTATGCCTTACGAACCCCTTAGAAATGGTGGAAAAACACATGTCATGCGTTTGAATGTCTCAACTCTAAGCCCAAGCTAGGTGTATGCCCCAAATTACAGAGTGGAGGCCTAGATAAGTAGCAAAAAGGAGCGAAAATAATAAGACTTTTCAAAGAATTCGCCTTCTAAAGCTCAACGAAAACCCTTCGAGGCACAAGGAGAATACACTTTTCTTATCCTTGGGAAATCACTCGAATATATTCTGAGCTATGAGAGTAATACTGATGAGTATGGAAAAGGTGCGAAAAACGTCGAACTTCAAATGAATCTTTAGCTTCCAATGATCACAAACCCCTTTACAAATGGTGAATAAAGCTGCGCTTATGGAATCGCTCAATTTTGATGTCTGGAGCAGAGGTAGTTTTCAGCCCAAATTAGCAATTTTTAGCCCGGGTTCAGATGAGTAGAGAAATACAATGTGCGAAAATCACCAGATTCCAAGATATTCTTCTAATGCTCTAAACGTAACAGCGGCATCCTTAGAAATGCGTGAAAATATTGTATGGGTTATGGGCAATCCCCTCTACTCTGACATCCAAGCTAGTCAAGTAGTCTTGGCAAAAATTTTACAATTTTTTCACTAATATGAAGTAGGAAAAAGATCGAAAATAATTGCTGAACGAAAATTCAAGCTTCCATGTTCACAAACGCCTTTAGAATTGGTAGAAAAAACATTGTCGGGACCTTTAGAATTCACTCAATTCTTATGTCCATAGCTAGATTTGGCCCCTATTTGAGTAGGAACCTTCAGCGGATAAACCTTCTGGTCCTTTTACGACAATCATTAGAAATGTGAAGAAACATGGTCGCTGTTTTGAAATCGATCACTTCTTAAAGTACAAGGCAAGGGAGGAATGGACAAAATTAATGATGTTGGGCCCAAAATGTAGTAGAACAAGTTCGTGAAAAATTCGACTTAGAGAATTTTCGGCTTGCTGAAGGCTCATGAAACCCTTAGCATGGTGAAAAAATAAATGTTGATTTGGAATTGCTCAATTTTGGCCCGGATGTATCGAGTAAGGAAAAAAGTGCAAAATTCGAACATTCAAAGATATCTGCTTCTCAAGTTCAAAACCATTACTCAATTGCTTAAAAAATCATATATGGGTTTAGAATCGTAAAATATAATGTTCGAGCAAGACAGTTTCCTAAAGTTATGATTTTTAAACCTACTGTGAGTAGGAATAGGTGGCAAAAATTGAACTTTCAAGGAATTCAACTTCTCATTGCTCGAACGAACTTAATTATGTAGAATCGGTGAAAAAACCATCGTCAAGGACTTTGAAATCACTCAATTGCACTTTCCTCAAGCTAGGAAGTATTCCCAAATTCGATTTGGTGGGCCTAGATATGTAGAAAAAAGGTGTGAAGATAATCGGACGATCGAGAATGAATCTTTTCAAACTGTCTATAGCTCACGACACCCTAGAAATGATAAAGAAACAGTTTGGCTTTGGAAATTGCTCAATATGATTCGTCCAACCTTCAAGAAAGTCCAATGAGCGCCAGACAGATTAAGATTATTTAGGACTAAAAAACTATTGGTAAAAAGCGGCCGAAAAATGGACATTTCAGATGAAATCCTAGCTTCCGAACTCAATGAAATCCTTAGAGCAATGCGGTATACAAAAAAACGAGTTTAGGCTTCTAGAATCGCATTAATTCTTAACGGTCCGCAGCTAGGGTTGTGGCCCAAATTACGATTTTATGTTTCTTAACAAAGTTCGCATCGTGCCTTAAAAATGGTGAAAAACAAGTTGGGCTTTTGAAGTCGCTCGCGAGTTCTAACGTCCAATGCCAAGAGTATGGCCCAAAATACCATTTTGGCACCGTGAGTAGCGAAAACAGGTGTGTGAAGGATCATACCTTAAACAATATCTACTCTAAGTATTCACGAAACGCATTAGCAGATAGGTGAAAAAAACACATGTCTTGCCTTGGATCGCTCAATCATGCATCGCACCAGTGCAAAGGATTTTGGACGGATAATTGGAAAATGTGCGAAAATGAACTCAAAAAATTAGGCTTCTATTGAATTGAACCCTTAGAAATGTGAAGAACATGTCCATGACTTTGGCAATCTGTACATTCTAACGTACCAACAGTGCTGTTGGACCCAATATTATATTTTTTGATCTGCGATGAGTAGGAAAAAGTGTGCTAAAATAAAACTTCAAAGAATTCAACTTTTATGCTCAACAAACGACCTAAAAAATGGTTAAAATACATGTTGGTGCTTCAGAATCGCTCTCGTTCCGACATCCAAGCTAGAAGTATGGCTAAAATTATGATTATTGGGCCGAAGATAAGTAGGAAATAACACTTGCAATAAATTCAGACTTCAAGAAATCTGTTTTGAGCTTCATGAAACCCTTACCAATGGTGACAAAACATTTCTTGCTTTGGAATCAACAAATTTTAACATCGAGCTAGGAGTTTGTTCCAAATTACAATTTTTGGCCTAGATAGATAAGGAAATAGGTGCGAAATTGGATTTAGAGATTTCAGCTTCTATGCTCATGACGCCTTAGAAACTGGTCGAGAAACATGTCGGTACTTACACAATCGCTCAATTTTAACATCCAGCTAACAATATTGCCCAAATTAATATTTTATCCAGTTGAGCAAATGAAAAAAACGAGCAAAACTGACTTCAAAGATTCTTGCTTTTGACGCACACCAAACCTTGCGATGGTGAGAAAACATTTCAGGCTAACTGGAATTCGCTTAATTTTGATGTCCGATATAGGAGTTTTGACCAAATTACAATTTTTGGCCCATATGAGTAGGAAAAAAAGTGCAAAAATCGAACTTCAAAAGTATTCAACTTACTGCATGCGCACACTGAACCCAACTCTAGGAATGCTCACTGGATGACAAGCACGAAGAATAACTTTGCCCAGCTTCGACTTTAGGAATCAGTTGAATTGCCGTTAGTATATGCCATAAGATAGGATAAAATTTTGCGTGTAACAATCAATTTCATGGAATTCAGCTCTATGTTAGGGTATCACATCAAACACCTTAGAATAATGGTTTGTATAAAATACAAGATACAAAGGGTTTTTGAATTCGCTCAATCTGACGTGCCATTGCTAGGAGTTTGGCAACAATTATCGATTGGTTCGGGTCAAGTTGAATGGGAAAAATGTGCGAAAATCGGAATTATTAAAGAATTCATGCTTTGGAGATTCTCGAAACCCTTAGCAATGGTCAAAGGAACACATGTATGCTTCGAAATTCGTTCAAATATCTGACGTCACGAGGTCTAGTCGCAGTTTAGGCCCAAATAAAATTATTTGCTTCGGAAAATTGAGTAGTGAAGAAGATAGAAGCAAAATTCAAAACTTCGTGAACTCTACAGTCTTATAGTTGCTCATCGAGATGCCTTAGAAAGAGGAAAAAAACAGTGGTGGCTTTTAGAGTACGCTTCAATCTAAATTATCCAACCAGCTCAAAAGAGTAGGTCTGACCGTAAAATTAAAATTTTGTGGCAAGTAGAAGTGGGAAAACCGTGTCCCAGAAAGGAAAATTTGGACTTCAAAGAGAATGTTTCCATATCTGATGTCTCACTAAAACGCTTAACGATTGGAGACAACTATCTCTAGCTTTGGAATCAATCAATTTGATGTCCGGAGCTAGGAGTTAGCCAAAATTACGATATTTTTGGCTAGAAGAGTAGGAAAAAGGGTGTAGAATAGATATTCAAAATCTTCACGCTGTGTCAATGAAACCACTAGAAAAAGGTGATAATTCATGTGTTGGACTTTGGAATCGCAACTAAATTTTCTAGAGCACAAGCTAAGGAGTATGGCCTCACAATTCCACTTTTTAGGACCCATGGAAGCGAAAAGGGTTCTTAAAAATCGAATTTAAACAAGAATTCTGCTTTGAGCTCACGAAACCCTTAGTTATGGTTTTTTGTCCAAATGAGTAGGAACAAGTGCGAAAATACAAAACTTCACTGAATTCAGATTCTATGCTCACAAATCCTTAGGAATGGTGAAAAACATGTCGGACTTTTAGAATGCTCAATGTGACGTCCAGGCTTAGGAGTAAATGGCCAAATTAGATTTTTGGGCCAAGAAGAAGAGGAACAACGTGGGAAAATTGACTTAAAGAATTCTGCTCTAACTCATGAAACTCAGCGATGCGTGCAAGACATTTCTAAGGCTTTGACAATATGATGTCCAAGCACTAGCAGAAAATGCCAAAAAAGCTGCGGTTATTTAGGGCCAAAAGCTGCAGTTTTTAGCTTAAGCCTAGGAGTTGGTACTGATGATAGAAATAAACTGAAAAATCAAAACGTTAAAGAATCTTGCTTCTTTGCTCACGAACCCTTAGAAAATGATGAAAAAATATCTTTGGCTTGGAATCGCTCAATTATAATGTCCGAGTCAAGGAGTTTGGCCCAAAATTATGATTTTTGCTCGGAATAGTACGGAAAAATTCGTCAAGAATGAAAGTTGTAAACAAAAAAAATTCAGCTTCTTGCCCACGACACCCATAAAAACGATTGAAAACATAGTATGGATTAGTCAATCGCTCAATTTTAACGCTCAAGCAAGGATTTTTATACCAAATTAAAGATTTTGGGCAAGAATTAGTATGAAATACGTGAGAAAAAAATTAGACTTCAAAAGAATTCTGCTTCTGAGCTCACGAAACCTTAGCGATGATGAACAAAACATTTTAGGCTTGGAATTGCCTTTGATTTGGCAAGCTATGAATATGGACCGAATGAGTAGTAAAAAGGTGCGAAATCAACTTCTAAATTTTGCTTCTCTGCACACAAACCCCTTTGAAACGGTAAAAAACATATCTGCTTTGGAATCTCTCATTTTGATTGTCCGGAAAGGAGTTTCGTAAAATTAACGCTTTTGCACACATAAGTAGGAAAAATGTGCGAAAATTAAACTGCAAGAGATTCAGCTTCTATGTGTCATGAACACCTTCAAAACGGTTCAAAAGATGTCGACCCTTTGAAAACGCTCATTTTGACATCCAAATCAGGAGTAATTGCCCAAATTACATTTTAGGCCCAAATGAGAAGGGAAAATAATCGAAAAATCAGACTTCAAAGAATTGTGCTTTTGAGTTACGAAAACCCTTAGCTTTGGTGAAAAAACATTGGCTGGCCTTTGGAATCCTCAATTCTAACGTCTAAGCTCTGAGTTTTTTGCTTTAAATTACGATTTTTTTGGCCCGAATAAGTAAGGAAAAAGGTGCAAAAATCGAACTTCAAAGAATTCATATTCCTATGCTCACGAACCCTAAAGAATGGTGAAAGAAATGTGACCTTTGGATCGCTTAATTCTGACGTCCAGCAATAGGTGTATAGCCTCAATTTAAATTTAAGATTTTAGGCCCAAATGAGTTGTGAAAAATTGCCAAAAATCATATTTCAAAAGAATTTTGTCTTCCGAATAGACGAAACCTTAAAATTGGTGTAAAAATAGGTCTTGCTTTGGAAATTGCTCAATTCTGACATTCGCAAGGCAAAGAGTTTTTCTAAAATTACGATTTTTTGCTATCTGATGAGTAGGAAAAGAAGGTGCGAAAATCGACACTTCACTGGAATTCAGCTATATGCTTGCATGATGCCCTTAGAAATTGTGATAACATGCCAGGCTTTAGAACTGCTCAGTTCTGAACGTCAATCCTAGGAGTATGGCCGCCCAAATTACGATTTGGGCCCGAAGAGCTAGGAAAAACGTGGAAAAATTAGACTTTAAAGAAATCTGCTTCTGAGCTCACGAATCTCTTAGCGATGTGAAACCCCCAAAACAAAATTTCCCCACTAACTTGGGGAATCCCCCCGCGCCCCCAAGTTTGATATCCAGGGCGGTTAGGGATTTTGGAATCGGAGAGTAGAAAAAACGTGCCGAAAATCAAACTTAAGAAATCCAATTTCTATCGCTCACGAACCCTTAGAAACGAGAAAAACATCTTAAACTTTGGAATCGCTCAATTTTTTTATAAAAGGTCCCCCCCCCCCGCCCAGGGGGGATTTTTTTTTGGGCCCCAAAATTTAAAGATTTTTTGTCCCGGAGAGTAGAAAAAATTGTAAAAATAAAACTCAAGGAATTCAGCTTCTATGCTAACGAATGCCTAAACATGATTGAAAAACATGTCGGACTTTAAATTGCTCAATTTTGAAGTACAATTAGGATACGACCCAAATTACAAATTTTTGGGTCAAGATGAATAGTAAAAAACGTGCGGAAAAATTGGAACATCAAAGAATTCTGCGACTGCACCACAAAACCCTTTGATGTGACTAAAACATTTTAGCGTTTGGAATCACTCAATTTTGGTGTCCAAGCTAGGATTTCGACCAGATTGAGTGAAAAATTGCAAAAATAAATTTAAGAAATCTAAGCTTCCTATCTCATTAACTTCTGAAACGGTGAAAAAAACATCCTTTGGCCTTTTGAATTGCATAATTTGACGTCCGAGCAAGGAGTTTTGGCTAATTACGATTTTTTGGTGCTCAATCAGTATAAATCGTATGAAAATCTAAATTCAAAAATAAACTT
>SNQN01011065.1:0-20070 GCA_008642245.1 Bassia scoparia | reverse complement strand
AGGAGAGATTACAACAGGGAGCGTATAATGCCTCAAAGCTGCGTATATACGCTCAACCCATACTACGAATTTGCCAAAACTCCATGAAAATGAAGGAAGCGTATATACGCTGGGATGAGCGTATATACGCTCCCCATGGAGCGTATATACGCTCATCGAGCGTATATACGCAGGTTTGATTTGCCTCGTTTTTGCCCCGTGCCTATAAATACTCCCCTGCCTTGCTCAGTCCGGGACATCACGACTTTCAATACCTTCACTTCAATCCACGCGCTTCTTAACCACTTCCACGTTCCATAAGCACGCTCTGCACCAACCCTCTCGACACACGCAAAATTCCGACAGGACACCTCGTTATCAAACTTCATATCGTCCCTCTTCTGTTAAAAACTAAACACTATAGACATTCACATATACACAGCACGATTCGCTTTTTAATTCAAAGACATGGCGATTCTTTTCGAATCAACAAGCGATAACAAGAGGGTTGAGATTCTGAGACATTAACTCACCAATAATCTCTCTCACTTTTTATTTAATTATGTGACTACTCATGTGTTATAGTTTTTAATATAATATAATAGCAATGTAGTAAAACTCACCTCTTATAGAACCTGTTATTAAATGTGAAAGAGGGTTTTGCAACAGTAACTTGCAACAGGATTTCAATGTGGTTTTTGGTTTCATATTCATTATTATTATTCCATTGCATAGCTAAATCAATGCTCTTATTGTTGTATAAACGAATTCAAGGCGACAAGAGATCCATTATCTGCTTTGAGCGTTTTATCATGACTAAACAATTGTATTTCATATTGTGTATTTGTAAGTAGCGATTCAAGGCAGGGATTTTCGTTTCATTCGTTTTAAACTAACGTTTGTCTTTTCTTTGCAGGATTTAGGAAGTATAAAAGAGAGGTCTTGCATAATATACCTTTAGAAGTCTTATACACGTTCAATGTCATATCTTGTCATACTTATTGTATAACCATTTGTATATGTTTCATGCATACAAGCAAACAGACCATTCCCGAAAAAGATCGGAAAATTATGTGAATACATTATAAAACTCAGCCAATTAAACTATAGACTCAACACTGTTTTTTAGGCACCAATAGGATTTAACTATGTAATTAATCAAACCAAATGTCGCTCACAATTCTCTAAGGACACAACATTGCGTAGTCAATCACTCTGCTGCCATATAGTAATACACTAAATACAATCTCACAATTCATTTAATCACTTTAGGGTTAAGAAAGCTTCCTACAAGTGTGCTAAATATCACTGTAGTGTGCTCGCATCCATAAACATCGATAAGTTTTAATGGCAATCGGACAATGAGAACCACACCCATAATACGTATTGATAGACGGCCTCTCACACAACACACAAGCCCAACTACACATAAGCTACAATACTGCGGAAAAAAGCTTCGAATTGGTTCACAGATATCATTGTACACATGATTCCGAACCCACGACTGGTTACTTGATTGGACGTGGGGCCATATGTTTGCGACCAACAGTCCTATGGGCATGTCCGTAATAACCTTTCTAGGCACGGGGCGCCTCACTCAACACACTACCCCAACCACTCACCGTGCGGCGAATCGTGGCTCAAGCCACGCAAAAGCACACGCATCGATAGTACTCAGCTTCGCGCTCTTGCACCAGCTTATACCCCAACGCTGAGGGCGCGCCCACGTCCTAAATCACATTTGGCGACGAATTCACTGGAGGATAAAATCACCGAGTTAGGTGAAGTGGACAGACTTTGAAAGTCTCGTAATTCCATCATCACGTTATTGTGATTTTGCATTTTGCATGTGACCTTTCGAATAAGGTGCGTTAGGCTCCTTGTTCTCACTCACGAGCATTTTCTAGCTCGATCAAGACTACCATAAGGGGGATACTACCCAATGGTTGGCTGCATGTGGTTAATTGATCGCATGGCTAAGGCAATCCTATCCCGCCCATTACGCGTGTGTGCACGTGTTACTGATGCGTGTGCATAAGGGGTATCTTGGCCATACATCGCTAATTGCAAGTGGTGAAAACTGGACCAAGCTCTGCCCTTAGGCGTGGTACACTCTCTGACTTAACCTAGACCGACCATAGTTGACTTATCATCACGTGTCTTGTGTATATGTGCATGTATGGGTCCTAGCCATTGTACAGTTTTAGACATTAACACAGTACTTTCATATAGTCCATGGTCATCTTTTAGTTCACGTCATGCATTTCAAAGCCCATAGTGACTTTAGTTGACCTCTGCCTTAGTCTGTGACAATAGTTTACTAGGACTTTGTCCTTCAGACCTTTGACCTTAGTCCACACAGACTTTGACCCTAGGTTTTGACCCTTGACCATTAGAGTCCACATAGACTCTGATCTTAGGTCTTGACCCTTGACTACTAGGGTAGGCACAGACTTTGACCTTAGACGTTAGACTCACATTAGGTTTGACCTTGCATTCAGCCAACACAGGTTCGACATCTAGGCGTGACCCTAACCACTTAGGACATGTGCATACATTCCCAATGTCGTTTGGTGCCCTTTCAAAAAAATAAAAAAAAAAAAAAAAATCAAAAAAAAAATTCAAAAAAAAAAAAAAAATTTTTTCAAAAAAAAATTCAAAAAATTTTCAAAAGCGAAAGGGCACCTTGCATTCATACATGCATTCTAGGAAAGATGACCATGGAATTAGGACATGCATCTGCATCTAGGCAAAAGGATAGCAATCCAAATGCAGACAAGGGACATGAAGATGATCTAGCTCTTGTTAAAGTGAAGAGAAGAGTCATGAAAAAGGCTAGGTTGATCTGAGAAGCAGCTACCAGCCAATTACAAGCAAATGCAATTTATGTGGATGGAAAGGCTTGCAAAAGGGAATGCTTAAAGTCGTCTCTATTGAGGAGCCTCATTTGAAGGGTGAAAGCAACTAGAGGGAGAATTCAACAGAGGGAATCCCCAAGGATGAATTTATTTCGGGTTCTATCTGGACAGAGAGGTCAAAGGGAGATGATCTCAATGCCCAGCCTCATTTGGGTCTTATCTAGACAGAAGTTGCAGGAAGGAATTCCTACAACCCATCTTCATTTGGATGGGAATCAGAGAGAGAAGTTGAGAGAAGATGTTTTAGAGACCTAGGCTCATTCAAATAGGAAACAAGTGGATGGACTTTGTGGAGGAAATCTATTGTCAAAGCCTCATTTAGAAGCAGAAGCTTTTCAGAGAGAGAAAATTCAAGGGTCATCGAAGATCCTGCAGGTTGTCAATATTCATAATCACCCATTAGTTAGAGACTTGATGTAGGATCCTATTGAAGAAGAACTGGCCAACCACTGGACCGAAAGATTTGAAGAAGACGTTCTGATGACTGAACAGGTGTGTGATGCGGATTCAGTGGACTATGGTTTGGAGGGCTTTGATTTAGAGGTGTCTAAACCAGACCTTGATTTTCTAGCAAATTGTTCAGAAGGTGATTGCGAGTCTGGCGCTTGTTGTGAACTCACTTTCCCCCCAACGTTCAAAGCTTGTGGGACAGTTTAGAAGGAAACTTCATGGGCTGATGAAGTGGACCAAGTCGAAGCTGCACGTAAGACCTCTACTGTATCAACTGAGCTGAGTAAGTTGGACAAAGGGTCTAGTTTGGCGTCATCCGGGAAATTGTCACTAAGGAGCAAGAACAGTTGGTTATGGAGCACTTCACCAAGGATTTTAGTGTTGACAACTTACATAGTAAGCCCCTTTACGTCACAGTTGACATAGATGGCATCAAACTAGGCAAAGTGCTAATTGATATTGGCGCTACGATAAATCTGATGCCTTGGTCAGTTTTTAGAAAATTGGGGAAGGATAAGAAAGATTTGTCTAGCATCAGAATTAGCATTACTGCGTTTAATGGTAAGTAAGATATTACTGAAGTATTGGCATGTATGCACGTCCAAGTAGGTACTTCCAAGAGTTGGTCAACCTTCTTTATAATAAAAGGGGAGGGTAATTTCCACGCGATTCTTGGAAAAGAATGGTTACATAAGACTTATGCCATTCCTTCTACTTTGCATCAGAAAGTAATACTATAGAATGGTAATGAATATGAGGTAGTTTGTGTTGATGTAGATGCTTATTTAATCGATACAAACCTAGAATTTCCTAGGATACTAATCAAGACCTTGCCTAATGATGAGGGGATTGCTTTTAAAGTTGAGAATCGACCGACACCCAGAGTGAAAGTGGCTTCAAGTGCAATCAAATCCATTGAAGAGGCTGCTGAAGATAATGACTCACAAAATACATTTGAAGTATCTTATGTAGTGAAGAGCATGGTGCCTAACGACCACCCTAATCCAATGATGTCCAGGGGGCATCTCTTTGGGGCTAGTAGTGGCGTCATTCTTAGAGCTACGATAGCATAAAGATAGTTTGCTTGATGTATATAGATTAAGTTATATGTTTGTCTGAATTTCTTTTAATGATTAAGTAAGACAAATCTTCTTATTATATGATACATCAAGTTAACCTTAGTTTTTCGCAAATACTCTTAAAAAGTGGAATTATACAAAATCATGAGGAAATATCCCAAGAATTTAGGGAGATGTGTATCACAAATCATGAATAACGCCACATACAAACTCCTGAACACAAAATCATGTTACTATGGTAACATGAAGAGGTTTTCAGAAAGCCGTAAAGTTTGCTCCTTTTATATCAGGAACCAAACAGTTAATACAGTACATGAACTAAGAAAGTTCACCTAAATACTGTTACAACAACCGTAGTTCCTCAAATATGATGAAATGATTCTTTTCTCTATTCTAGTTCTCTTCCTGACCATGAGAAATCCTCCTTGCAAATACAGTATTAGCACAACGCGTCAATGCACTTACAAGGATCAGGCCCTTGGCAACAAGGCCAACTTTAGTGCAATGATCCTCAAGAAGTTTTTATGAGCACAAACCTTAGGGCTAGGATCATTCTCTTATTTGGAGCAGTTATTAAGGACTTCCTGGATGACGTTGTGAGTCACTACTTGGGAAAGGTTTGGCACAAAAAGTTCAAGTAAGAAAACATGGTGTGAAAATTCAAAATCACAACATGGGAAACCAAAACTACCTGGATTGTGGTTAACTAGCTGATATGCACCCTGTCTCTTATACACATCTAGATGTGTATAAGAGACAGGTGTTTCCCCTACAACCAGGGTTTCCGCAAAAGGATCCATCTCTTTCAAATGTCTTGGATTGTTGTCCATCGGCTGTCTCTTATACACATCTAGATGTGTATAAGAGACAGGGGGTAGGGAGGGTTGGGGGGGGGGATAATGACTACTTGCTCCTATAATGTTGAGCGCCTCTATTGCCTCGTCCTCATCACCAYCTTCTGGCGATGGTTGTGTTTCCCCTACAACCAGGGTTTCCGCAAAAGGATCCATCTCTTTCAAATGTCTTGGATTGTTGTCCATCGATTGATCGGTGGGTGTAGACACCTAAAAATGTCTCCCCAAATTGAATACCCGATGAGGAAAAGTACGATATATCGAAATAGATTTGACTTCGAAAGTCGCGACACAATCCACAAACCATATTCATTAAACCACATCCTTATGCATAAGATGAGGTAAAGTTGAATTTTAAAACACATGCGAGAGCTCAATAATAGGCGGAAAATATTTGTTTTAGTTATTTTTTATTTTTAAGACATTTTTATTAGTAAAATTGATTTTTTAGAACTATTTCTAAAGGTCTTTTCTAAGAGTTTTCATTTTCATCTTATTTCTCTCATTTTTCTGATTTCTCCAATATTTTAAATCATTTTTCTGATTTTTCTATGATTTTCTATGATCTTTACAAGTTTGCGAAATGATTTTTTCAATAATAAATAAATTCAGAAATACGTAGATAAATTCAGAAAATTTAGGAATTATCCGGAATATTCTAGAAAATTCATCATGTTTATCCACATGTGGATAAAAGGTTAATTGGATAGTAGATTAGATGCAAAAACAAGGATATTAATTCCCGAAAGAAAAGATAAATAGGAAAAAAATAATGAAGCACGGATCGCTGACGTGGCTGCACAGTCAGCAGCCACGTCAACTCCACCGTATATACCATATATACGGTGGGTACAGGCGTATGTATGGTCCTCTGGGCCGTATATACGGTGACTAATATCGTATATATGGTCCTGGGCTGATACTCGTCACTATTTTGCTCATAACTTTTGAACTACAAGGAATTTTTAGGCGAGATCGAGAGCCTTCTAACGGTATATGGCACGCCTCAAACGGAGCTCTACATCAAAAGTTATATGCAATTGTATCCGTATTCTATCTATGTTTTTACTTATCTTTTCCCATACGCCTATAAATACATGCTGTCGGTGTTTAATCGGATATCAACGAAAATCAAGATTTAATCAACGAATTCTCTTATGCTTAAGGCAATCCAAAACTCTCAAAAAATTCTCTCTCAAATCATTCATCAAGATACAAAGTTCTTAAATCCGTCGCTACTTTCAAATTTGTTTCTTTGCGAATCAAGGTACAAATTTTGAGGCTATTCAATTTAATCCTCTCTTTACTTTTTATTATTGTTTCTGATTAACATTATAATTTCTCTTTTTAATTTCAATCATATAAATTATAATTTTTCTTCTTGAATTTAAATCATGTAAATTTATTAGTTTTCAATCGTTTTCGCTTTATCGCAATTGCTTTAATTGTAATTGTCAATGCTAATAATCTCATTTGTTGTGATAAGCGATTCAAATCGAAGCAAAGTTTTTGATAAATTAACCTTTGTTTTCTTTTGTGATTGATAGAGAAGCAAGGTAAGTTTGTCTTAAATATTTGAGTTTTCTATTGCTTAAACAAGACTTGAAATTGCTGAATCACATTAAATTCAGATTAATCATGGACAAATTGAATTTAAGCACCTTATTAATTTGATTAATTTAAAGTGATCACAATAATTAGACTAGGTAGTGGTTTTTGCATAATAGAAACTCACCTTTAATAGATTGCTAAGGCTAGAGCGCTTCCTAAGGATAAAATTGCTAAGTTGTTGTGTATTCAATGAATTTGATCGAATGGAATTACAATGAGACCGAGTAGAGGCCGCTTCATGCGGGAATATTGTGTCAATGATTCTTTCCGTACCATGTCCCCGATCCCACGACTTGGTTAATGGATCAGACAGTGGGGCCATTTAAGTGGCACCAATGTTTCGGGCGTCCGTAACCTGTATAGGAACGGTGGTGATTCCCCACTCGACAACACTACCCCAACGCACTCACATGCGGGATCTGTGGCTCAAGCCCATGAACAAAATCGACGTTGGACAAGGCCCAATAAGGGCACATGCCTACAGTGGGTGGGATGGATTCAACTTCAATCGAGAACGGTAGAGGGGTGCACTATTCAGAATTAACATCTGTGTTGACCTTTTGAGGCAGGACACTAGATGTTTAAAGGGTTTCCAAGATAGGCTTAGGACCCATAGTTAGGACTGGTTCAGGGGAATCAACATTGGGAGCAAGAGGGTAGGCATGCAGAATTTCAGGAGGAACAATGTCTGAAGACGAGGGCACATAAGTGGATACTGTGTTAGAAGAATGGGATGCAGTGTCACTGAGACTGGAGGAGAGACTCTTTTGTTTCTTCGTTGGAGGGTTGTTGGAAGCTTGATCATCCTGGATGGTTTTCTGGATTTCTCCAACAATTCTTCTTCATCGCTACTAATAATTGTGGGGCCAAAGGAAGGAGGTCTTACAGGGTTTTTCCTTTTCTGATTAAGGAATGCTGGAACATAGAATCATGGGGTCAGCTTTGTGACAAAGAAAGCTTAGTTAAGGACAAACTTTGTGTAACAACGCTGATTTTTTCGATAATAATAATATTATTATATATATATTCTGTAATTAAATAATATTAAATAATACTCTGGAAAATATCAGAGTTGTTATGCCACGATAACTAAATATAGTAATCGCAAGGCTGTTGTTCTTATTGAATTTATTAACTGAAAAGATTAACTAACTATTAAAGTCCAACTAAAATAAAACTGTAAATAATTATTACAATCCAAGATATAAAAAATCCTTAACTCAACTTTAAACAGTGGAAGTCTTATTAATCATCTAAAAAAATAATAAAATAAATGTGAAATCGCACTCTTAACCCAGCCAACTAAACTCCATCAAATACCTGTACATTAAACATAATAGTATTAGCCAAAAGGCTGAGCAAGATTCCATACTTTAATAAAACAAAACTATTTAATTTGCAGAAAAGATATATACGAATATCTTGTAAATTCATTTCAAAGCTGTACAATAAACTATAAAAATGACATTTGAAATAACTTTAATTCACTTTAAAAGAACTCAAATTCTTATACTTCTTTCTTTCCAAACCATCATGCAAAAGATTTTAATAAAACAATTTAAAAACCTGTGAGTAGGAAGCAACTTTAAAGGTCTAGTGAGCTAGCTAAGCTCACTAGATATAACACAGCAAAGTCCCTAGTATGCATACCCCTTACAAGATGACGTATCAAGAAGGAAGACAATTGACAAGAGTACTGATCAACATACTCCCAACTACTAAATATAATGGTTGAGACACTGTTAACTCAACATGCTTTCAAACTCGGAGAATATCGCTTATCGGCAATCCCACAAAACTAGAATCCCTTAAAGGGAGAGGAACTTCCTCATTCTCAAAATCTCAAACTTTAATCAAACTAGAAACCCTCATAAGGGCGAGGAACTTCCTCTATTCAAAATCTTACCTTATTAGCAACAATAAATAACCAACTCCAAATAGTCTCAAATCAATAAGGTTCTTCTACGAAACCGGAATCTACAATATAATATACAATGACATTGTATAAGTTACACGCATTGTTCCTTMGTTTGACTCGCAAACTATTTACACAAACCATCACATAAACATGACATTATATAATAATTACGATGCACTCAATCACTAGTATAACATGGCTTAGCATAATTGCTCCATTGTTAATTGGGTAATACAAGCTTAACTTATCATACAAACAAATCAAAAACGCCACAAAACAAAACCCGTATACAAAAACATAGCAAAATTGCAGAAGGCATTAGTCCTAGTATACAACTCCGAATTACACAATTCTTGTGCCCAAATTGGTCTCCTCTTCGAGCCCTACAACTTTTATGAAGGATTCTAAGCCTTAAAACAAGTGCAGAACTGAGTAACACACCAAAACAGTAGTAACGACTACAGGGCACAGCAAGAACATAATTCACGCAGGTTCAGGACAACTTACACTGCAAAGGCTATAACTTTCATTTTATAAATACCCATAAAATTTCGTTTGAACCATTACAAGTAGACTCAAAGACCTTCAATTTAAGTGGTTATGGGGAAAAAACGAAGGCCGTTTGACCCCTGAAACCGTGTGCCGAAAGTAGTGTTCAGATCAGTCACGAAAATAGTCAATTTGCATAAGTAAAACTTTGGTAGTGAATTACTAAGCTACTGTACACATAATTAGCAACAACTACCAAATAACAAAGGTAGCTTTACAGCATAGTCAACTATATGCTCATCCTGGTGTTTCTATTGATATGAAAACAATAGTACACGAAGCACTTAACAACATACTCCAAAAGCCAACCAAACTACTAATGATTATATGTGTCTAGAACTCTTATATTAAACATGCCGAGTATATTTATACATATTGAGTTCAACAATAAACATGACTCAACGACAAGAATTTAATATGACAGAAATTTCTCTAAATCTTGCAATACCAAATAACACCAAAGAGCACTCAAGAATAACTATATATAGAGTAAACTATCAATTTACATGATTGTATGAAATCAGAATTCACACAAGAATTACTACAAGTATGATTCGAACATATGATACCCAACCAAACTTAACATCCAACATGAAACACGTCACAATTCACATATCAGGATTTTTCCCCAAATCAATTTCTTTTAAGAACCCTAATTTATCAAATAATCAAATTTGCAATAAAATCAAACAAAATTCGAAATTAAACTTGAAATTAAAACTTACTTGATTAAAGGAATGAATTGAAAATTGTATATGTTAATTATGATTGAAGAATAAAATAAAGGGAAGAAGATTGAAATAATGGGGAAAAGATGAAGAAGAAAAAGAAGAAGGAGGAGTTGTGCGTGATACTGCTATGAGTAGTTTTAGGTTTAATTTTTTTTTCTTTTTTTTACATATATATATTCCTTCAAAAATAATTATTTTAATAAAATAAGATATAAAACCAGTTTTATAAAATAGTTTACAATAATTACTAAATATTAGGTATAAAAATACGGGGTGTTACAATCTATCCCCCTTAAAAAAAGTTTCGTCTCGAAACTTAACACATTAAGACAATTAATAAATAAATAGTATAAAAACATGGGGTGTTACAATCTACCCCCGTTAAAAGAAGTTTCGTCCTGAAACTTAGCACCATACGCAATCCTTAAAGATAAAACTCTTATGTATTTTTTTATTTTTTTTAAAAAATAACTCGTCAACTTTAAAGCTAATCACTTCTAACACTTGATCGAAACAATCAACCTCAGCTTACACACATTCACACATATAACAACACATGAGCTATAATACATTAAAACATTCAAGCATATACGAGTTCTACCCCCCTTAAAAGGAAAMTTATGTCCTCGTAACACAAACGTACCTAAGCGAAGAGATGAGGGTACTTAAGACGCATTGCATCCTCYYCTTCCCAAGTAGCRTCCTCTGAGTTATGATTAGACCACAATACTTTCACGATCTTTGTCTCACCGCGCCGAGTCTTTCGAACTTTATGGTCTAGAATTTGAACTGGAACCTCCTCATAAGTCATATTGTCATCTAGCTGAAGAGACTCYGGRTGTAGRACATGAYACGGGTCGCTAATGTATCGTRGCAACTGAGACACATGGAAAACGTTATYTGCACGGTCTACTCRTGGTGGCAACGCCAATCTATKAGCCACCTCTCCAATCCTCTCCAAAATCTCATARGYGCCAATGWACTTAYGGCTCAACTTYCCCTTCTTRRCAAATCTCATCACCCCTTTCATAYGTGAGACTCTAAGCAACACTTTCTCTCCCACTTCAAACTCCATGTGATTGCGATGTCTATCACCATAACTCTTTTGTCTATCTTGTGCCTCCTTCATTCTCTGCTAGATAAGCGTTACTTGTTCAACGGTCTTTTGGATCATCTCTGGACGAATTACAATAGACTCATTAATATAACTCCAACACAAGGGAGTTCGGCACCGTCGACCATATAAAGCCTCAAATGGAGCCATTTGAAAGCTAGAATGATAACTGTTGTTGTATGAGAACTCTATCAAATCTAACTTTTCCTCCCAAGAGCCTTGAAATTCTTGAGCACAAGCTCGCAACATGTCCTCCAATGTTTGAATAGAGCGCTCCGTTTGGCCATATGTAGTTGGGTGAAAAGATAAACTCATCTTCAACTTAGTTCCTAATGCTTCTTGAAGTTTCCCCCAAAAGTTAGACAAGAATATGCTATCTCTATCCGAAACAATGTCACTAGGAATGCCATGAAGTCTAAGCACATGTTCTATAAGTAGTAGCTAATCTTTCAAGCTTCCAAGTATCTTTCATGGGAACAAAATTAGCAGACTTGGTAAGACGATCTACAATGACCCAAATCATATTATTCCCCTTCGGAGCCCTTGGAAGTCCACAAATGAAATCCATAGAGATTGAATCCCATTTCCACTTAGGAACCTCTAAAGGTTGGATCATACCTTGAGGTCTTTTGTGCTCACTCTTAACCTTCTGACAGGTCAAGCATCTTGACACATACACGGTAACATCCTTCTTCATACCAGGCCATCAAAATATCCTCTTAAGGTCTTTGTACATCTTGTCCCCTCCAGGATGAATGGGATATTGAGTAGTATGAGATTCCTTTAGCTCGGGAACATTTGGACACACCATCTCCCTTGGAAACCTCACGCTACCATCCTCAGCAATAATGAAATTATCAGGCTCCTTGGCTTGCTTTTCCTTCAAGGATTGATCATGCACTTGTGCTTCTTTGATCTCATCATATAAAGTGGGTTGTATAGTAAGAGAATTAAGTTGAGCTCCCAATCGCACTATCTCCACATCAAGATTTTGAAACTCCMCGCGTAATCGATTTCTCGAACGCAAGGCTAACAAATGGTGAGAGGACTTCCTACTGAGTACATCTGTAACCACATTGGCTTTACCATCGTGGTACTGGATCTCCATATCGTAATCCTTGATCAGTTCTAACCACCTCATCTGCCTCATGTTCAACTCCTTTTGAGTGAAAATGTATTTTAGACTCTTGTGGTCTGAATATATCTTGAATGATATGCCAAGCAGATAGTGTCGCCAGATCTTAAGTGCAAAAACAACATCTGCCAACTGAAGATCATGGGTTTGATAATTCAACTCATGGTTCTTCAGTTGCCTAGAAGCGTAAGCGACGACCTTCTTACCTTGCACAAGTACACATCCAAGACCACTCTTCGAAGCATCGATGAACACCTCATATTCCAAGTTTTCATCGGGTAAAGTCAATACCAGAGCTGTGGTAAGACGTTCCTTCAGAATCTAGAATGCCTTCTCGCACTCATCATCCCAATGATACTTAGTGTTCGTCTTCATCAAAGCAGTCAATGGGCGGCTATCTTCAAGAAATCCTTCACGAATCTCCTGTAATAACTTGCTAAGCCAAGGAAGCTGCGAATCTCAGTCACGCTCTTTGGAGTAGGCCACTCAGAAAAAGCTTGAACTTTTGCTGGGTCAAAAGAGACTCCTTCCTTAGAGATGATATGACCAAGAAATGCAACTTTCTCAAGCCAGAACTCACACTTGGAAAACTTCACATACAACTGGTTCTCTCTAAGAACATTAAGAATAATTCGAAGGTGCTCTTCATGCTCTCTATTAGTTTGTGAATAAATTAGGATATCATCAATGAACACCACCACGAATTTGTCAAGATATGGCCAAAAGACTCGATTCATCAAGTCCATGAACACCGCTAGAGCATTAGTCAACCCAAAGGGCATGACAGTAAACTCATAGTGTCCATAGCAAGTTCTGAAGGCTGTCTTAGGAATATTATTCTCTGTAATGTGAAGTTGGTGATATCCAGATCTCAAATCAATCTTGGAGAACACACCGGCTCCCCTCAACTGATCAAACAAATCATCTATCCTTGGCAAGGGATATTTGTTTTTCACCGTGGCATTATTGAGTTCTCTGTAATCAATACACAAGCGTAGACTCCCATCCTTCTTCTTTACAAATAGGACAGGTGCACCCCATGGAGATAAGCTAGGCCGACTGTACCCCTTGTCAAGTAAGTCTTCTAATTGAGCCTTAAGCTCTTTCATCTCAGCAGGCGCCATTCTGTAAGGAGGGCTTAGAAATAGGTCCGGTTCCAGACACCAATTCAATACTAAACTCAACGTCACGTTTTGGAGGCATGCTAGGAATCTCATCACGAAAGACATTTAAGAATTCATTGACAACTCGGAAATCCTCAAGATGTGGCTCTTCCTTGCTAGTATCATGAACATGGCACAAATCGATAGGACAACCCTTCCTCAAGTAGGATTTTAGAGTCAGCAGAAATGATTTTAAAAGAAGACCCTCTATAAGACACATGGACTCTGCTAGGGCTAACTATAGACACTTTTTGCTTTTCACAATCTATCTTGGCTTTATGCTTACTAAGCCAATCCATCCCTAAAATGACATCAAAATCTTTAAAAGGGAAAACTATCAAATCAGCTACTAGAGTGGTATTACCACACATAATAGGCACATCAGAATACAAGGTCTTACAAGCCACTATCATACCCGAAGGCATAGAGATATCCGTCTCACAAGCCCTAGAATTTTCTAAGTGCAACTTCTTCACAAAAGATTCAGACACAAAAGAATGAGAAGCACTAGAATCAAATAGAACGTAAGCGGGTATCGAATGGATAGAGAAAGTACCAGTCACCACATTGCCTTTGGCACTCGCCTCAGTCTCGTTCACCACATGCATATTCCCAGTGTTCTTCCTAACATCACCTTTCGGCGCCTGGGTAACATTAGAGATCCCTCCACCACAAGTAGCTGCATTCACTAGAGTAGAAGATGCATGATGATTATTGAAGGTGCATGACCAAGGAAATTTGACCAATCAAGTGGAAATAAGAAAATACTTGGCTACCCCAGCTAAGTAAACAAATTATGGGAATAAAAGGTTGGTGAGCCATATTAAATGTAAACAAACTCTCCGTTATAAAACATCTAAGGCAGTTGAGTAAATTTACTCTTACTTCCTAAGAGATAATTGTCTTTTGATCATCTCTATCTATTGTGATAAGTTTTCTTAAGTCTTTCTCAGTGAAAATTCTCGTTGAATCAAACTTCTAAGCCGACGATGGACTTTCGTTTCGATGTGATTAGTAAAGCCAAGTATCAAGGGTTTGAAGGTCTAATATGGTCAAGCATCTAGGAATACCTCTCCTCTTTTCCCTTTGAGCTAAGAGACAGAAAAAGAAAGGCTCTGAGAGACGAAGAGTTCCAACTAGGGCTGATTATCGCATGAACCGAGACCGAACCCCCTTGGGCTCGGCTCGTTAGCTCGACGAGCTTCTAGAATGTGGGTTCGACTCAAGTTCGTTAAGTAGTTATAAGGCTCGAATTCGAATCGTTTTAAGGTTCGAGTTCGGTCGTTTTTAGGCTCAAGTTTCAGGAGTTTTTAACTACAATAAAGCTGCCTTTTTTTACAGCATATAAAATTGGATGAAACGATGAATTATTGATATATTCATGCTTTTTAACTAAATTTTTTGAAAAGAATATGAGAGTAAAGTAAACAAAATTAAATTTTAAATTCAAAATTCATTCAAACCAACAAAATCAACGTTAACTAACTATAAAAAAAATCTAAATAACACTCAACAGTAACAATAAGTCGAGAATTTATCAACCAAGTCAAAAAATAAAGAAAGAAAGAAATCAAGAAGCCGACAAAGATCCAGCCCTATGTCGCTCTAGCAAAGCCGACATCGCGCACGACCCTCTCACTTCGTTCGCCGCCGTGCGTAGAACCTCTCACACTTAGACCACCGCCGCGCCAAGACCCTCACTCTAGCAACCTCCTCATACCTTCTCTCTTGTGAAGTTATTGTTTATTGAGATGGTGGAAATTTTTTGATGAGGATTGAGTAATGATGATGAGATTGTGAAGTTAGGAGAACGACAAAGAGAATGAGATAGAAGAGGGTGTATGAATTCGGCTGAGTGAGTTGTGAGGTTAGGAGTTAGATACTTAGATGATAGGTAGGTTAGTTTTAGGTTTTTTTTTAAAAAATATTAATGAAATGGGCCAAGCCCATAAGGAACAACCGAACAAAACTACAGTACTTTTTCTTTTTAGAAGATATCTAGAGACACTAATAAGATTACTTATTTTTATAAATTATTTAAAGTTAACTTATAAAAATAAATTTTGAATAAAGATTCTTTATAGTACAAAATCTTTAACGAGCTTGTTCACGAGCTTTCGAGCCGAGCTTAGTCTAACTCAGCTCTGTTTGTTAAGCTTTTGAGCCGAACTCCAACGAGCCGAGCTTTGACCGAGCCGAGCCCGAACTGTTCACGAACACGCCAGACAAATTCTCACCCCTAGTTCCAGCGATTCCTCATCTGGCATAAAGTGATTGGTTTTCCATAGAGAGAAAAGGAATACCGTGCAGATGAGGAGCGATTCCTAGAAGAGTTAAAGTGGGAGCATAAGAAGGAACCAGACAATGATTAGGGTGATCCAAAAGGGGACTCCGATGAAGAAGTTGGAGGAAAGAAACGACGGCGCCAGAAGCATGCATCGAAGAGGCCAGTTAAGAAAGGAAAGTGTGAAAGGCAAATCGCTAGTGAACAATGCGCTATAGTTAGAGACTTGTCTAACGATGCCGATTCGGACAACTATATGTTGGCGAAGAAAGACTAATCTTTGTGATGCCTTTCACACCTTCTCTTTTGTCTAAGTTAGAAAGCTCATGACGTATTAAAAATTTGTTGGTGGTACGATATTAAAAACATGTTAGTGGTATTTTACGTATGAGCAATAAGTAGCATGTACGATGCTAAAATCCAAAAGCGATGATCTACATCGATATTTAGCTTGTACGCCTTTTGTTATAATGCATGATATTATAATAACATTTTTCAAGTTATATAACTTCGAAATATATTTCTTAATTATAGGACCAGTCTTTGAATACTTTCATTACCATAAAACGAAATGATAGAAAATTTAACATTTCCTCACCAAGAAATGTCCCATCAAGTTACGGTAATTAATGACTTTATGGAAATAATATTCGAAATATTTTCATAACTCGAGTTATTTATTAAGGAAGCTTCATGAAATAAGTCCAAGCGACATGTACGGTTTAAAAATCGCCACTAAAGCACGTCGTTTTGAATGAAGGTTTCTAGAGAAGTTATTTAATAAACCTCCTATAATCCCATAAGTTTCTCTTAGAAAGACCCCCTTTTTCTCTACTCCGTTTCATTTCATTCACACTTCTTCTTTATTCTCTCCGATCAGATCATTTTTCTATTCCTAAATTCTTCTCTCAAATCATAATGTTTCAAGCTATGGATATCATCAACCAGGATAGGGAGGTTCGCATCTACAACATTTCCCATCCAGAAATGTCCAGGGGTTATTGGGGAGTACACCTTTAAACTCTTTACAACAATGCATGGACCATCTCGGAGAAGGTGTTGCAGGAATTCGGAACGTTGAAATATCTTAATGAATGCGAAAATTACAACTTGGCAACCAACAGAGTGGATGAGTTTTTGAACTTGAAAAGAGAGGCTTTCATCAATGGATCGACCCAGCGTTGTGGAGAGAGGCCTCTAATCCAAGAGGAGATTGAAGGAGGGACAAAAGGAAGCATTGCTGAGCTTTTTCACAATGTGGATTTTATATTAATGCTAATATGTTCCCGCATGTGAAGGACGACATCTTGGCTTTGCACAATGTATCTCGATCAGGTGTGTAAGGCATTTGTTGTGGGCGCCAAGGCGGTGTTCGGAGATAGGATCATGTTCTATGATCATGTGGTCATGGTGAGGGCTCAATATTACGAGGTTTTATTGGCTAAGGGGCCTGGGGATTCCATTCAAATAGTGCGTTACAAGTGATGTTGCCAATTGTGGGATGACTACATCAGATGGTAGAGGTACGTGAACTGGGACATGACCGCTCTAGATCATGATGATTTTGAGGGGTATTTGGAAATTGCTGATGTAAGGTAAGTTGTAGCTCAACTCCCTAGCGCTCCAATGGTTGTGCTTCCTTGAGAAGGTTACTAAAATAAGTATATATATATGTGTATATATTTATATCCTTCGAAGTGTCAGTTTATTTGACTTCTTTTGGTATGTCATGGGCAATAATAATTCAAAATATTGTTCATGACTTAGTATATGTTATTTCAGATTTTTGTCCAAAAAACAGTGCCTTGCAATGTTACAATTGTAATTCTGAAACTTTTATCAAAGGAAATATTTTATCCAAGTAAATTTTTTTATTTGCAAAATATAGGACATTTTTCATTAATGATGAACAATAATTAATGGCCATACATGTGGACGTCACATACTAAATGATGTTTAGTAATGATGGCTTTACACGGGGTAATGTACCAATTTATTACTTTGGCTTCCAAGTAATTTTCCAATAGAAGGTAAATGTAATTCTTGGAAGTCGTGAGGATTTAATTGAGCATTATATCACCCAAAGCTATTTTCTCAAGTTATTTTATTGCAAATATAAGGATGATCACAAAAATTATAATCGTATGGATATAAGGTCATTTTTACAACAAAAGCATTAAAATGAAAAACAAAAGTCCTTTAGCGATAGGAAACGTTATTCGCAAGGATTCAAGTGATATCGCCCTTGCAAATTTAAGGGGGCAATTTGTTACAGACTAAAAATATTCTATTAACCTTGTTGACTACGTTGAAGGAGTTTGACCGATGAAGCAAGTGACTAGCAATGAATGAAATATTAGAGAGACTAGCGATGTGTGGCATTCCCTAAATGGTTGCAATCTGGCGATATAACAAAAGCGTTAGAGGGGAGTTATGATAGAAGTGGCCTACTCGGATATAGCCCAACAATAGACGGTCGGTGATGGTCGGTAATTATCGACTGAGAATAGTGTGGTCGGTTAATTCGGTCGGCCGAGCCCGAATTTCTTGTTGTGCAAGCGATAGCAAGAATTAGAGGGAAGCATGAGGATTTGAAATATGAAAAAGGGCGGCAAGAAACGGTCAAGAAGGAATAACTTCTACCCACGATCTACACCTTGAAGGCCTAAAAATAGACGTAGTTGGATTAGAACAACAACAACAACAAACACAACAACAACATCTATATATCTTCTTTTTGCATTTAGCTTCTCTTAGCCACACTTGGCTTAGTAGCCAAGTATAGTTTAGCATAGCTTAGTTCATCCCTCAATGGATTAACAGTTTGCTCGTTTTCATCCCAATTGTGTGAACATGGAGGTAATCATCCTTCCTTGTAATACGATGACAGCCTGACTCTATCCCTATCTATATAATGGATGTTTTCCTTTGTATTCATCTTTGTTTGTTTTACAGTTCAGTCTTGTTCCACAACAAGGTCATTTCCTTATGTTTTCATCTTGTTGATTAACTCTACGATTTAGGAGTCATTTTACATTAGTGAGGTTATCTATATAATCAGTAACCAGAGGGGCAGCCCCCTACCGAACTAAAAACAATATTGGGTGGTTGACTTGTTGGTGAAGTGCAAAATCACCTCAACAACCGCGAACCATGGATCCCACCTTGGTTCTTCCTTCTAGTTGGCTATATTGTGTACTTCATTGGATTGTTCATGGACTAAGGTGAGTGTCGTTATTACTTGATGTTTTCTTTTTGTAGTTCAACAACCCTAATTTCAAGGTGATTTCGATTTTTTGAGTTTAGCTTGATTTCATGTTTTAAATTTTAATTTGATTAAAATTTTAGAGTTTTTTGTGTTGATTTTGGGAATTTGGGGTTTTCCAATGGTGGTTCTGGGATTTGATTGCTGGTGTTTTGAGGGTTTTAGGGTTTAGATCTTCCTTTGTGTGGGTTCGATTTTATCCATTCGATTGTTTTATTTCGAATTTGTTTGCTTAATTGTTTAGTTGAAGTGCGATGGTTTGATTTGGGATTTTAGGAATTGGGTTGGATTTTATTCGATTTGGTGTTTTGATTTTGTTGCGACCCATGGAGCCCAAAAAGGCTTCTCCTTATTCAGTTGTTCCCGGCGCATTGGCTTCTAAGATCAATTCTAGTGTGTGAAACTATTGGATTTAGAGTGTTGATTTTGATTTTTTTGGGTTAGAGTTTAGGCTTTGGATTTTGTTGTTTAATTTTGGGGTTGAGGGCTTGATTGAGGATTGAGACGGAACTCCTAAACGGTGTTTAATTTGATTGAATTGAGTTTTGGTTTAGTTTATTATACGATTTTAGGGTTTATTTTTGGGGTTTTGTTGATTAGAAAAATGATTTGGGGTTTAGTGTTGATTTTATGTTCATCTCCTTTTCCCCCTTTTTTTCATGTGAATTTAGCTAAATAATGCCTCTCCATTAAGCTCGAATCTAATTTCAATTGCTGTTTTGGTAAATTGATTTGTTTTATTGTGTTAGGTATTTCATGATGATCATTGTGATGGAGTTATTTAGCTTGGTTTTGCTGAGAATTTGTTGAGTTTTTAAATATTTGGGATTTTCTACAGGGTACCCCTGTAAATTTGCGTTTTCCATGAAATACCCCCGTTTTTTTTGCCCTCTATATTGTACCCCTCAATTTTAAAAACTTTACACATTATAACCTTAATGATTTAATTTAACATAACTAGGGTTAAACTAAGGTTAATTTTAATTTTTTTAAAAATAAAATATAAACAAAAAAACAACC
>SNQN01011064.1:0-18422 GCA_008642245.1 Bassia scoparia | reverse complement strand
AACACATGAAACTTGTACAAAAAGAATCAACAATTAATTTTGAAATTAATATAAACGTAAAAATGTATTGATAAAAATACTTAATATTAAAAAAAAAGTGTTATATGTGAAAATTTTCATGAAAATAAACAAATAGATGAAACAATTATAGTAAAATAAACAAAGGGGAAAAAAGAACACCTTAGTCGGCTTAGTGAAATAGATTGATGAAGAATTTTCAGGGGAGCAGTATTGATAACTGCCATTGTCAGATTTTTATTTAAATATAAGAAAATAAAACTGAATTTTTAAATATTATTTTACTCTATTTAGTTTTTTCTTTTTATTTMAAAAAATAGAGAAATCAAATAGGTGCCTTTTCATTGAATGTTCATATGTTAACTAAATACATTTACTATTTTTAAATATTTTTATTGAAATTTTCTGAGGGCGCCAAGTGTCATAGTTTTAAGTTAAAACCAAGTTTTAAAAATATATAGAGAGAGATATAGATATAGATGAAAAGCAGCAGCGTAAAAAATAATAAATAATYGAACACAATAAGACTCCTTCCAAATCAATCTCTTCCATTCAAAAAGGAGGGACATTTACTCAGTTCAAAGAAATTTCATTTAAGGAGAAGAACAACATAATTCAAAGTACCTCTTTCTCGAATGGTTCAACGACATCCATAACCAAGTAGTCTACAACTGTCCGCAAACAAGCTCCGTCACTCTCTTTCTCAAAGTACATCTTAATTTTGAATTCTGAATTTAAAGATGCTCGAATGATGAATGCTGAATTGAGGGTGTTTCTGAGCCCTAAGTTCACACCATCCATTGAAAGTTTTGGAGGTTTTTAATCAATTCAGAATTTTTGCTTTTATTTAATTCATTCATTAATAATTATAATGTCCAYCAACGGAGTAAGAMGAACGACGTTTCAAAAAGGGTACTCACGTGGTCAKTTAAACGACGAAAAGACCAAATTGGCCCCACGTTCAATTTATCAGTTCTCCTCTCTCTCCTCCCTCCTTCCCTCTTATCCTCTCATTTACTYAATTTCTAATTTCATTGGTGAAATATATTAGAATAATAAGATTACTCAYGACCTTAGATTGGTTGGTAGTAGAGGTGTTAAAACGCGACACAAACRAGACCCYTTTTAGCGGATTTGTGTGAAATTTTCAATTCGTTTAAATTAATGACACAACACGATACAACCCGCAAAAATTAACGGGTCAAGTTCGGGTTGGACATCTCAACCCGTATAACACATTTAAACCGTTTAGAGAAAATGTTTTTTTTATATGTTACCTTTTGGGCCAAACAATAAGAAGCCTAATTACATCATCTAATATAATACGGAGTAGTCTAATACAAACCAAACACAATTCACAATCCTAACCCCTTTCTCTCTCCTCTCCTCTTCTGATCGGCGTACTCACTCGACGGARGACGTTTGATCTCTCTGGTGTTACGCTGCTGATGGTATTGTTGCATTGCCACTGCTGTATGGTTGCTCAATCTTAATATCATTCTTAGGGTTTCGCTTTTTTAAGGTATTCTTTGTTATGGTGATTCTTGCACCATAAGAACAGAACACAAACTGGAGCAGAGAATGTAACACTTAAGAAACAAGCATTGAGTCAACACAGAAGAGAGAAGAAGAAATAGAGAGAAAGATGATGGCTGGCCATTCAATGATGATGCGAGACGCCAGGTCATGACGGTTACAGGATCTTCAAGATGCAAGTGATGAAGAGATGACATTGAGTTGTAAATTAAGAGAAATAAGATATTATTTCTACCAATTTATATGACAAGAGTTCTGATCAAGTCATTATTATGTTCAGATTACATCAGAACAGCTAAGAGCTAAATAACTACTTCCACTAAAATATACTGCTCAAATTCTTCTACTATTATCAACTCATCTTTTGCGCCACGGCTTAACCCTCCATATGGTGTTATCCATTAATCCTCCCCTCCCCTCCTACCTGAAACAGCTTCGCCTGTCCCATTCCTTAGCACGGTATATGTATAATATGTTTGCCTCAAAATCATCATAGCCATTCAGCAGAAAACTCAATGTTTGTAATTGAGTGAAATATGCGTCCTATTCTATTGCTTCACCATCCGTTCTTTCTAGATGTTTTTCCTGTGGAAATGAACACCTTCTTCTGGACACCCGGGGAATGTGACTCCGTATATGGCGGGGGTCCATCGATATTCTTGCAGTCAGAAACACTCGTGAAAAAAATCATTGCCTTGTGGGCTAGGGGTCTACTTCCAAAATCTATCGAATACCGGAAAAATTCTGATCGAATTTCCGGATTATCCCGATATTTTCGAAATCTATTTTACTATTTCGATCTCGCATTCCGATAATCGATCTCATTTTCGATGGAATTTCCGGTATATCTCGAAAAAATCGGTATCTAGAAATAGAAGCGGATATATCCGAATCTGTTTGAGCTTAATATTACGTGACTTCATGTCCATTTTAATTAAGATCCAATCAATTTGACTCAATATGCCGATTTCCGACAGTTTAAAACCGATATACCGTAAGTTTAAAACCGCAATGATTGCGTTTCATTCTGAATTTTAAAAGATGCCCCAATTTTCCATTCATTCCGGAAGATTCGGATATCTGGTTTTAAATTCGCATTCCGGATCCTATCTGGGTTCCAATTAAAAACTGTATACTCGATCCGGTTTTCCTTATTTTCACCGGTAATTTAAAGAAAACGGATCGGAAGTCGCGCTATTTTTGGAAAAAAAAATCCCAGTATATCGATCGAAATCGGATATCAGAAACCCATTCTCAAGCCCTACTTGTGTGCCATTCTGCTTGGAGCTTCAAATTTAACCAAAAATGGCCATCTTTCCTATTCAATTTAGAAATGCCATAGTAGTACTTTAATTAGGACCAAATTTGTGATTAGACGTTGACTTGGAACCAGAGTATAGCCTGCCTGCTATATGTGGCTTGCATTTACCCAACCTGACTCATACCTTGTCAAACAACACCCTTTCACTCCTCTTTTTATCACTGAGACTTCATCCTAGTTTGAGACCTTAAAAGGTATATGAACTTTAACTGTCTCAATCATTGCTTCTACTTTCTAGCCTTGATCTATCTCTCCTCAACTTCTGCATTTCGTCCTTTCCATTGGCCTATACGCATCCAGTACAATAGGATGATGAGTTGAACACCACCTCATAAGGCGTTCGCTATGTTGGCAGTATGTACGTGTGATATTTATACCACCATTCTCCAAGGTAGTCTCCCAGGAACTCCAATGTCTTAGTGTATCACCACACATTGCACTCTTAACCATTCCTTCCAATACATTATTAACTATTTCACAGTTGCCATCACTTCTCGAGTATGTAGGCACTAGCCATATGCAATCATCAATCCCTATGACGCATTAGAGGGAGTGGCCTTTTTCCCTTTTAATTTTCCTTTATGAATAATAGAACAGTCCCTACAACTTCACTTTGCTACGTGGCCATCCCATGAAGCTTAAAAAATATTATTCACAAATTATGCTCTGTCGACCTTCAACAGCGGTAAAGCGGCTTCAAAGCCACAAAGTGAGTAATATTTGCCTGCAATTCTATTCACACCCCAACTACTTCCTTTCCTGACAGACTCTGGAAGATCCTGTATGAGCCAACTATCAGTTATATTACCGTCTACCTCTTTCATGGAAATTGGGCAATGTAGAGCTGCAGGTTTCTGTCTAGAACCACAAAGAATCAGACCCTACTAACATTGTCAGACTTTAGATCCTGTGACACACCTTACAATTATCAGATGAATGACTGAGCATCCCTATACAACCCTCCATTGTTAAACAATGCTTCACCTCTTATGTCACTTCCTTCTCCAGAATGGCCACTTTTCTGGTTCAGAATGTAACCCTTGCAAATCTTGTGATCTCAAATGGGAGTCAGGGCCCACCACAATCTTTCCTTTTTTCCTGAGCAACCCAGCCATAAGTGTATACTTCTTAAACTGTGGCAAATCCTGCAGCTCCTCTATTATGTGAACCAAATTGAAATCTAGATGATAACTCCTCTTAATTTTTGAAACRAAGTCAGCAGAAATAACTGAGATAGCCATATACAAAAGCTCAGCTTCCCTAATCCTTGACAAAGCATCTGCTGCTTTATTATCAAAACCACTCTTAAATTGGATTTCATAGTCAAAAGCCATGAGTTTTGACAACCACAATTGTTGAAAAGGTGTGGATATTTTTTGATCCAACAACCACTTGAGACTCTTTTGATCTGTCCTGATAATAAAATGGCCACTAGACAAGTATTGCTCCCACTTTTGAACTGAAAACACCACTGCCAAAAGCTCCTTTTCATAAACAGAGAGCCTTTGCCACCTTGGTTCCAATGTTCTGCTAATATAAGGCAAGGGATGCCCTTGTTACATTAACACAACCCCTATGCCAATTGAGGAAGCATCAGTTTCCACAACAAACACTTGAGAAAAATCAGGTTATGCCAACATAGGAGCTGATACCATTGCTTGCTTCAGATTGTTGAATGCCTCTTCTGRTGTATCATTCCAAGTAAAAGCTCCTTTCTTTAGTAAAGCATGCAGAGGCTTACATATAACAACATAATTTCTCACAAACTTTCTGTAGTACCCTGTAAGGCCTAAGAAACTCCTGAGCTCTTTAAGATTGGTAGGAGACTGCCAAGAAACAATAGCATCTACCTTTCTAGGATCAGTCTRTATGCCTTTACCAGAGATGTAATGGCCTAGATATTCCACTCTTTCCATAAGAAAGGAACACTTGCTCTCCTTAACATGCATTTTATGTTCCTTCATGAGCTCAAATACTGCTTGAAGATGACACCAATGCTCCTCCAAAGTTGGACTATAAACCAGCACATCATCAAAGAAAACCAATACACAAAACCTGAGCAAAGGCTTAAAGACTTTATTCATCCAAGCCTAAAAAGATGTTGGGGCATTTGTTAGCCCAAATGGCATAACAAGGAATTCATAATGACCATTGTGGGTCTTGAAGGCTGTCTTGAAAACATCCTCAGGATGTACCCTTAGTTGGTGATAGCCTGCCCTTAAATCAAGCTTGCTGAAAACAGTGGCACCTGCTAATTCATCAACCAACTCATCCATTGTAGGAATTGGAAACTTATCCTTAATTATCCTCTTATTAAGTTCRCTATAGACAATACATAGCCTCTATGTCCCATCTTTTTTCCCAATTAAAACCACAGGTGATGCATAGGGACTTGAGCTATTTTGGATCACCCCTTGTCTAGCATTTCTTGTACAAGTTGCTCAATGATATCCTTTTGCTTGAGAGGATGTCTGTATGGTCTAATACTCACAGGGTGCACATTTGACTCCAAAGGGATCCTAAGGTCATGAATTCCCCTCAAAGGAGGCAGCTCCACAGGATCCTCAAACACCATAGAAAAAGCATCCTTTAGGGTTTGCAGATGTTGATGATGTTCCTGAGAAGAAGAAGAAACTGAAACTTGAGGATGGCTTGGTCCAATCATCTGTAATAAACACAACTGAGCTGCATTTTGCATAATCTTAAGGCTTGGGCTGCCTTCAATAACCTACAACTTCTTTGGGGATATGCCCTTCAAACTCACAGACTTCCCATCAACCATAAACTCCATTAACAGTTTCTGGAAATCCCAGTTGATTCTTCCCAATGTACTCAACCATTGAATGCCTAAAACCATGTCACAGCCACCCAAAGATATCAACATGACATCAGTACTAAATTCTTGATGATTCATGGTCCATGTAAACCCTGAACACTTATGAGCACAAGAAAGGTGTTTGCCATCTGCTATGGTAACAGCCTGAGACTTCATTYGTTCAATATGGCAACCCAATCTAACATCTACTGGAAAATCCAAAAAGTTATGAGTGCTACCCGAGTCAATCAAGATGTGAATTGGTTTACCTTGAACCCATCCCATTATTCTCATGGTATTGTATGACAAATTCCCATGCAAGAGCATTTATTGAAATATGAGGTTCAAGCAGGTCTGCTACATCATCTTCCTCAACTTGTGATCATTGAGTATGTTCTACTTCATCATCAGAATCAATAGGTGGAATTTCCACCATAAATAACRGAGGCTCCCTAAAAGGGCACTTATGATTCCTATCAAATTTCTGATCACAAAAGTAGCACAAACCTTTGGCTATTTTCTGTGCTTTCACATCAGCAGGCACATGTTGGATTTGGGATTGATTATATCTGACAATAGCTGAAGAAGGAAGTCTGTTGGGTGGAGTAGGCAATAAGGGTGGCTTTGTTGATCTTGGTGCAAAAGACTGCAAGGGTTTTGGATTGTAAACTTGGTGATCAGGTGATTTGAAAATTTTCTYGGAGACACTGGATTGAATATGATCCTCCTGGTTTCTTGCATGTTCAATGGCATCAGAAATGGTGTGAGGCTTAAAGGCCCTGACCATGGCTTTKATGTTAGGTTTAAGACCCCTAACAAAACAGTCAAGCAAGAAAGCATCTGACAAACAATGACCATTCTGAAATAAAAGAGACCTCAAGTGCTCAAAACTATCAATATATTCCTCTAATGAAGATGTTTGATGCAACTTATTAAACTGTTCAACAGCAACACTTCCAATTTCAGACTTAAATCTTGCAGTTAAATCAAAGATGAAATCATCCCACTCAACATGTGATCTAACAMAAAGATAACTTGTAACCCAAATTTCAGCCTTCTCAATCATATGTAATGCAGCAAGATCAACTCTATTCTCATCAGGAACTTTACATAAATTGAAATACCTCATACATTTCTTAATCCGTAGCCTAGGATTACTGCCATCAAATCGAGGAAAATCAATTTTAGGATTCATACCAAACTTCCTGCTTCCTGGAAAAGAATGATGGGAAGAATCAGAGTCAGAATGTGGAGAACCCCCTTTTATTTCTTTGAGCATCTGCATGATTGATTCCATACTCTTTGCTTGATCTTCAATCTTTTTCTCCAAGCTTTTAACATGCTCTTCAATGGCAGTCATGCTTCGTGTCAAAGGAGCCAGAATGGTGAAGGAATCTCCAGGAAAGATTCTTGGATGATAGGATTGTAGCTTGGGAATTAAAGCAAACAGGTAATATGCAAAAATTTAAGTTGAAGAAGGTATAACAATGGCGGATGTGATGGGTGCTCTGATACCAAATGTTATGGTGATTCTTGCACCATAAGAACAGTACAGAAATTGGAGCAGAGAATGTAACACTTAAGGGAAGAATTTGAGAATCAAGACAGAGAGAAGAAAGAAGAATAGAGAGAGAGAGAGAAGGATAAGAAGAGAGATTATTATTATTCCAATTTTATGACAAATCTATGATCCAGTCCTATTTATAGTTAGATTACAARCAGACAGCTAGAAGACAACTAAATAACTACTTCCAACTAACTGTCAAATATATCCTAACTATAATACAACTCAATTTTGGCGCCAAGGCTTAAACTAACCATATGGGTTAACTACCATAACATTCTTCTTCTTCTTCTCTCTCCTCTTCTTCACCCATTTTATAATTTTGTTCCAATTTTCCAGTTTTTTTGCTTGAATTATTTTGCTGGAGTTTAGGGCTGAATTTGAAGACCCATTTTTTCCCATTTTTATAAACCTGGGTACCCATTGTTCTTACGAAGTAATTGCTTACCCTGAGACCTAAGCCCATTTTAAAACCCAGTTGTTTAGCCTGGTTTTTTGGGGCCCAAACTAATTCGACCAAAAAACAAAAATAAAAAAACAAAAACACAAGTATTCGCTTACTGCAACTTTGCTATCCAAGGTTTGTTGCTTCGTTATATTAGGTTTTTATCAGTGCTCGACTATTCTCACTACTCCTTCATACCACTTTTAAATTCAACTTCTAAGTTTCMSMGCAAATTCAATCTTCCAATTTTCTAAGGTAWACTTGCTAATTTCTTTGTTATTACTTCTATTCAATTTGATATATGTTGCCATTAAAGTGTTTTATGTCACAAATTTGCGTTTCAATTCAGCTACTTTTTAAATTGAATTTTCATATTGTCGATTGATGCAAACTAGTCTTAATTTGCAAAGATGCGATTTTTTTGATCAATTCGTCTGCTTTGTGATGGAATTTGCCTTCTAAAATTCATGCATAAATGTTAGATCGTTGTAATTCGAACCGTTAATTGAATTTTAGCACTAAAGTTTGTTGATTTAATTTTGTTTATTTATAGATCCGTTATTGGTTGATTTATTTCCAGATTATAAAGTAGCGGCGTTTTATATATGTTGTATTATGAATTTTTGTTTGTAACTGTTTCGAAGCATGAAATTAGTTTGCTTGTGCTAGATAAAGTATGAAATTGTTTTGGTTATGATTCTTGATATATGCACTATAAGGTATGGTCACAATTTACAATACTGATTCTCTCGAAGCTTCTGTGACGTTCTGTCTTTCTCTCTCTTCTTCGTGGGTTGCTCACTTGCTCGGTTGTGCGTTGCTTCTCCTGGTGGTGCTCGGCGGCGGACTGCTTGGTGGTGCTCGGCGACCAGGTATGTCTTCGATTCTTCTTTTCTGCCTTTTCTTTTTTTTTTCCAGATCTGTTTGATTTTGTTTATGTGTAATTTTACTCACTGCCATAGTTAACTATTTATCATTATCATGTTCGATCGTTAGTCGTTACATGACTTGTGGTTGGATAACTTGCGCAAATTAAGTGCGCATTATTTGTTTCTTTACTCACTGCCACTTTGTTTAATGTGTATTTTGCTGCTCGAATTTGCCTTTTTCTTTTTTTCTGTTTTTTGTTTTGTTTATGTGTTTGATTTTGTGATTTATGTGGTTTATTGCTGATTTTTATAGGTTTTTTTTTATTATTTTGTCAATTGTAATTAGTTATTGCCTAATTGAAAATTATATCAACCCATTTTATTATTTTGAAATTACAGTGAACTTAAAATGACAAGTGAAGGATCATACGTATTTGTAATTGTATTTTATTTTGTTGCATTAATATTTCTCTTATTTATTTTGCAATACTCTATTTTTTTTTTTTTTAAAAAAAACCGTCCCCAAGCCGTCCCCGTACCCGGGAATTTTTGAAATTGCCGTTTCGTCCCGTCCCCGTACCCGTAATATGTCCCCGACCCGTCTCCGTGCAACCTAGGTTTTCTGATTGTACAGCATACTATGCATTCCATTTCGATCACTCATCAACTTTTTATTGACTCTTGGTTCTTATTGAGGTTTTGTGTTGTTGCTCAGGGTTGTTTTCCTTAGAATAAAGAAAGCCATTTGTTGGTTCAAGCACTAAACATGGGTATGACAATTTCTGTTCTCTGTTTTGCCTTTTAATTTATTACACTCACCATCAGTTTTGTGTAGTCATTTGAGAGATTTTTTTGTATGTTCTGTAATTTCAAATATTCCATCTTTCTACAATGCATGTTATCGCTAAATTTGCTGCTTGATCTTTTTTTTATGATGCAGACTTGTTATGAATGTTTGTTTGTAGGCCTTTAAGGTCCTCAATTTTAATAGCTTTTATAATTCCTTTTTTTTCCCTTTTTAAAAATTTTTGTGTACGCTATGGTTGGATATTGGCAATGCTGTTATACTATCTATTGGCTGGTTTTTGATTTGATTTATTTCCTTTATATGAAACTTTGCCGATGACTCCATAGTTAATGGCGGGGTACATTTTCATCTTATTCATTGATGGGTTAATAAAGAGAAAATTGTGTGTGCCAACTTCTTCAGACTTAAAGCTATTCCCATAATTTTTATTGTACATCGGGTATATCTTTTAATTTTTTTTTTTCTTGTAATTCTTCGTTCTCCAATGTCAGTCATGTAGTTCATGGTCTGTAGTTCTCCAATGCTTTGGTCTAACTGCTTTAATGTTTTATATTTTTTTATTGATAGATATTTCGGAAGAGATACGTGCTCTGCAGCTTGATTCAGCTGGTAATTGACTTGCAGTGGTGGTGGATATGTTTCTTTCCTACTATTTGTGTTCTGTCAGCGCTTTCATTTAACTGTAGCCTATTTTCTGTGAAGCAGAAGACACTAATGTTATTGATGCAGAGGAAACTAGGCCAGAAGATGTTGATGGTGCAGTTCATATGGAGGAAGGTAGCTTAGCTAAATATTAAATTTTAGGAATGCTATGCTGTGTTTCTAAGTGGTGTACCATAAGAAAAGCACATTGTGCTCTCTGTCAAACAGTAAATAAAACCATGGTGTTTAAGAATGAGACCATTATGCTGCTCTACTAGTTTGAACGCAGTGTGTGGCAGTTTCATTTGGTAAAAGAAGAAGTGATTGCATTTTAGGAAGATGACTCATTGAAAAATGGACTGTGGTTGAGTGGACTGAGGTAAAGGTGATAAACTAAGAGCAACACTAKGGGTCGCATCACAATCAATCAAATAAGAGATGAAGTTTTTGTTTTTGGGAGGGGGAGGGGAGAGAAATGACCAGCCACACGCAACACAACAAWTTTTTTGTTATTAACCATGAGCATATTTTTTAATACCTTTTTAACCTTTTTCTATTTTCAGTTTACCTTGAAACAACTTTTGTGTTTACCATATGTCCATGTATTATAACTTGTTGACAAAGGTTTATTTTTTATTTATTTTTACTTAGCGGGTTCCCACCAAATTTTGCTTTATCTACAGAAAGTTGAATATTTTTACGCATTTTTCCAATGGGTATGAATGAACACGCGCGCGCACACACACACACACACACCTCTCTCTTGTGGCGATCACTTCTCAGAGAGGGGAGGGACCAAGGGATTGTAATTTAAGTTTAAAAGATTGAAGCAGCTTGTCTCCATTGTCCCTTTTTTTCTTTTGGTTATTTTAGCCTGGATTGAGAATCCAATCTAATTTAGTAATTTCACTATTGTGCACATGTGTGTTGCTATGTTATTCTCATTTTTTGGTAAGCCTTTTTACAAACTCTATGAAATGCCTTTTCAATGTTGCATGGTAATGACTTGAAAGCTGCATATTCTCATTTCAGAAATGTCTTAGTGATAGAAGTGCAGAGTTATGAAATGTACATGCACATTATTGGGTGACATACTAATATCTGTTTAAGGCACAAAATAAAGTTTTAGTGTGCTGTACTGGATTACTTGCTTGTCATACCATGCATTTTGCTGCTTCTTTGGTTGCCTAGGAGAACAGAATCGCCCTCTTAAGAGGTTAGAGAAGGTCTTTATTCTACAGAAAAAAGGCTAAAAAACACTCTTAGCTTAAACTTTTCTTGATATGCTCCCCAGTCTTATGTTATAATTATGGTGATGATAGTTAATAGTTAATGATACTTGATATGAGTCTCTTTTATGTTATGGAATCAACAATTGCTTAGTTTTCTCCTTGAGRTATATTTGACTTTTACCCCAACTTTCAAATTTCTTTGTCCAGATTCTAAGGAGCCTTCAAGTGRCGATCAAGTCCAAGTAGAGRCAAAAGGTATTGTTGAGGGTTTGGGACTTATATGCTTTTTTGACTTCATACCTATGTTACCCAGACARGGATTAGAAGTCTACTCGGATATTGATGTCCAAGTATTCAACTCGGTCATTTTTTATAAAGTCAAGTTTTTAGTTAAAAAAGTATCCAAGTGTATTGTCAGACACAACATCGTATGATATGACACACGATTTTCGAGAGAGATGAGGGTGTTGAAGTAACATAACTTTGTACTAATGGCATCATCCTGTGGATTTTGACTATCGAATTCACTTCTTGCTAATATATTGTTCCTCCGTTTTTTTAAAAAAAAAATTAATAGTGACACTTAGACAAAAAAAAAAAAAATGTGAGAACTTTTTGGTGAAAGCCTCATTATTAAAAAAACGGAGGAGCGATGTTTTATATACTTATATAGGTTTTCTTGTATGATTTTGTCTTTTCTGTTCATTAAACGAGTCATTCAAACCACATGAGTTTTTGTTAGATAAAGCAATACATTACATTTATCTTATCTATTTCCTCCGTATCTAATTAAATTTTATACTTTCTATTCTAGTAAATACCAAAATAATTGTTACACTTCTTTTTGGAGCTATTTTTCTTGTCTATCTCTCTCAAACCACATGAGTTTCCTTTTTATTTCTCTCTCAAAAAATGCCTAGAAGCCGTGAAAATAGAAGTGTAACATTTAAAACAATATGGAGGTAGTATTTATTAATTTGTATTTCAAACACACACACACACACATATTTTTATTTCAATATTTATTTATTTGTATTTCAATATATATTTCGATATGGTGTATTTTGTTTTTCTTTAACATGCATGTTGGTTACATGTAGTGGGTTTATTTTTGAGGTCTATATTCTAGCTGATTGAGTTATTGCTGCTTTTTAGAGAAGGAAAAGGTTGCGGCTCCTGTCCAAGAAGTGAAGGAAGCAGTAACTGTTGTTGAAGAGCCTAAGAGCAAGAAACGTCACCTGAATCTCGTGTCTATTGGTCATGTTGGTGAGTGGATTTCGTTTTTCACTATGCTGTTTCTCTCTCTCTCTCTCCCCCCCCCCCCCCTCTCTCTCTCTCTCTCTCTCTAATTTCCTTTTTTCTTTCCCTTTTTCTTATGTTCATGCTTAAAGGTGTGTACTCGTGTTCCACGTCTGCTTGAAACTTGTATAGTGAACTAAATCTTTGTGGCTAGTTGACTGATTCTGCGTGGTCTTGAACATATACTTCTGTATTTCTACTTGCTAAATATTTGGTTTCACATCTGCCAAAGCACTATTTTGACCTATTTATTTTTTAACATAAACAAGATAAAAATATTGATATATTGAAAATAGAAAAAGAGATGAACAAAATGGGCCATTTTTTCAATTATGGAACTGTCAAAGTCAAATTGTAGCGAGTCAAATTCTTTTATTTTATTTTTTTTCTTTTTTGCAAAACATTGATAATTTATTCTCTTACTTAGTCAATTTGTCAAATTCTTCTTTAATATTAATTATCTCAATAAGTTCTTCTTGTCTGGGGTTTCAGATGCTGGTAAGTCAACAATCGGTGGCCAAATTCTTTTTCTTAGTGGTCAAGTTGATGATCGTACAATCCAGAAGTATGAAAGAGAAGCCAAGGATAAAGCAAGAGACAGCTGGTGAGACATTTTCTTCCGTAGTTACGTTAGCATAATCTAACACTATTATCATGATGGGAATAACTGCTAACGTGCTACACCAAGACGTGTACTGTTATACCTCATTATCAAATTTGTGCTCTTATGCTGTGGTAGGAATTTGAGAGGCGTATGTTTATATAAATAATACTCCGTATCTGTTCACAAAGTATCTCTTTTGCTAAATTTGTATAATGCTACATGTATCGAATATTCCTGGGCAAACAAAGAAGCAGCTCTACATTTGAATCTTGTGGAGTCTCACAGGGTTGACATTATTTTGGTACTGGACTATTCATGTTACTGAAATTGTAACTTCATGATAGGTACATGGCCTACATTATGGATACCAATGAAGAAGAACGTTCTAAGGTATTTTCCTTAACCTCTGGAATGTTACTTGCACCTTGATCGTCAAGGCTCTGAGCTCATTCAGTCATTCCAAGCTCATTTTCTGGCCTTAAAGATAAAATATCTGTCATTGTATTATTTAATAGTGAGAGATTTGCTGATGGCAGGGAATAACAGTTGAAGTTGGAAGAGCACATTTTGAGACTGAGACAACTAGGTTTACTATATTGGATGCACCGGTAAATACATTTATCCTTCGTTACTATTTGTGGACTTCATGAAGCTTAATAACGAAGTTCAATTCTTTAGGAGTTTAACCTCAGGAAAGAGTAGGAAAAATAATTTTACTCCCCACTTTCCAGTTATTTGCAAGCATCTAATTGTTGTTCCACACTATACACACAATTTTACCTTCTGACATTTTTTTTTTTTAGTTTTTCTGTTACCAATCAATTTTGATTTTGATCACAAGTAATGGTATTATGATATATTTATGATGCTACATATAAGTTTCGTGTAATGAATAGTGGTGTGTTTAGATTCTGGCTTAACAAAATGTTCAAATATTGCATAACCAAATTGTATAAGCTGCATATAGTGTGTCTTTGAGTATCTAATCCTTTTTTTTTCAGCTTCATATGTGAATTAGCTTTCATTTCTGTTTTATCTATCTGGTTAAATTTATAAACATAAATAGTTTTTGGAGGAATACCAAAAAAAAAAAAGAAAAGAAAAGAAAAGGTGCCAAGTAGAATTTGGAGAAATATTGTTGGATTTAGTTGTCAACTAGTTTTAAGTTTGGTCAGAATAGTCTGAGGGAGATTTCAAAGGTTTATCCAATAGATGTCGGTGACACTATGGATTAGATTGAAAGAAAACAATAAAAGTTCTAGGAGTGTTATTAGGGGTAAAGTTGTAGTGGTTTGTGCTACATCTTAGCTCATCTGAAATTGTTGATGGAAGAATAGATGTCAAAAATACTATAGTATAGCTAAATGAATGCCCCAGTATCTATTGAAAGGGGTTTCTTATTGACACTGAACAATATTATTTTCTYAAAAAGTGTCTTACCTGATTTATCTTGTGTTTGTGCTCTTTGTTTACTGTGCTTCTCCATTTTTAGGGTCACAAAAGCTATGTACCAAACATGATCTCTGGGGCTTCTCAAGCTGATATTGGTGTTTTGGTAAGAGTAAAGGATACTTTTGTCACTTGTTCTAGTTGTACTTTAAATCTATGATTCACAATCATTGATTGTATATGTAGGTGATATCTGCTCGAAAAGGAGAGTTTGAAACTGGATATGAAAAAGGAGGACAGACCCGAGAGCACGTCCTGCTTGCCAAAACCCTGGGTGTAACTAAGCTTGTTGTTGTGGTCAACAAGATGGATGATCCTACCGTCAACTGGTCGAAAGAAAGGTGTGTAATTTTAGTCTGTGATCTTGAAACTTAAATCTTTCCGTGAATTGGCGATTTACTTATAATTGTCCTCGATGAAGTCATTTTAGATCACGGCAAAAGAGTAAAACACAACCAGACAACTCATCTTGTTGAGTTTTACCAAAACACGAACAATTCTACTTGTCATACTCCTGTAATATTGCACAAGAAGTCAAGTCATGAATTATAGTTTATGTTTTTGACTTTTCATAATGGTTTTCAGTATAGGTAGGATTAGTTACTGAGCTGATTCACATTTTTAAACTACAATAGTTGTGTGCATGATTGCAAGTCCCTCCCCTGTACTAATGAGTATTGTAAGTACATGGTTAAATCATTAGATGTAACAGTGTAAGCACTGGTAAAGAGTAATAGTAGGCAACCTGCTTACCAAAAAGGACACACAGGTTATCCAGCTGCTTACAGAAATGTTAATTCTGCCATAAGGGCTAATTGAATATTGTCTTGGAGCTCAGTCATGGATTGGTTTAATCCTGCCTGTAACTTTTGGCTAGGACTTCTCAATCCTTTCCTTATATTATAATATTACTGCATAATGTGGGAACTCTTTTCAAAAGAAGTTGAAATACGTATCATCTCATAAGATGAGCCCGTGGCCTGTCTTATCTGCCCCCACCTTTGCTTCTGTAACAGAAAGAGAACATAATCCAAGCTTTTTTGCAACCAGGTAAAGATAAAGTTGCACCAGGGTGTTCTCGTTCACTTAACTAGAGGCATAGTCACCGTGCTTAAACTTGAACTTTAGACTATATAGTTTTTCAAGGCAGCTGTCTTGTCTAACCAATTGGTAGCTTAATGGACCTGACTACCAGAAACATAATTTTTCTTAATATAGGAGGTATCCATACCCAGTTTGACTTTGATCAACCTCTTCCGATTTCCATGCTCATCTTTCCCAAGGGAGAATATAGCTCTCAAGTATCAGGATGGAATAAAAAAGCCTATAAGTAAGAAGATAAGGTTATAAAGCATGATATACTAGTGGGATTCTTTAAATAAGCATGATGATTTGATGAATGTTCAATGCTTTGTTTGGACTTGGTGACTTTATGAAGAGGTTAGATGAGTCGGARAATATCTTTTGGTTTGGACCMGGTCTTATATAGCTCCAGTTGTATTTCGAGATTTGCTACTTGTGCAACCTTGTGTCTCTAATCCATTGTACCTTAGGGCTTAGGTGAAAAAAAGTAATGATCCTCGGGTAGCTTTTATAATTTTTTTAAAAAACTTGTTTAACATAATTTGTAGGTCTTAGGCTGTTAATAAGTTTAAGCACGAATTAGTTTAGTTCATTAATCCTTGATAAATTGTTAAGAAGTATTCCGTATAACAAATACAACTTAAATAAGTCCAATTCAGTAGAAATAAATTAACTCCAACGAAATTCGTTTGATGAGAACTAGGCCTTAGGCCCTTAATCAATGCTATGATCTGGATTGAAAATGACTCTTACTTTTTTCATTCATCGTGTCTTTTACATGAAAAGAATTTAAGGTGTGAGCAGCTACTCTATAGTTTTGGGTTGGACTAGTCTATCTGTACCTTCGTGGCTAAAAGTTGTATTTCATATTGAGGACCATTGTTTAGGGAGATTTCCTACTGGGGTTACTCTGTTACTGAATTTGGTGTTATATTGGGTAGGCCTAGTAAGAAATTTTTGGTACCTATTGTAAACAAGGTCGATTTYGATCCCAAATATGAGGATACTAATGCTTTGGCTGAGGTGTAAGCAGCAATTACACAGTCTCATTCATTGAGACTGCTTTGGAGATCAATTTTACAAAAAACTGAGGTTTGAGCAGCAAGACCATAGCCTTGTCCCACCTAGCCTTTATTTTATTTGTTGGTTTTCCCCACAAGCCCAAAAGCTTAAGTTTATATCATCAGTCGTTTCATTGCTGCTGCTTGCTGTTTATTAACATGATTTTTTTTTTTCCTCCCAGGTATGATGAGATAGAGTCAAAGATGGTTCCTTTCTTAAAGTCCTCAGGCTATAATGTCAAGAAAGGTAATTGAGTTCAATTTATTTTTCGTGTAAGCCTTTTTATTTGCATTGAAATTGACTTTCATTTGCTGATCCTTGCTTGTGTTTTGTTACTTGGGATTCTTTTGTCTGAAAATCTGAAAAATGTAGATTGTTTCTGTCATTTATTTATTTAGTTTTTGTTTGCAGATGTTCAGTTTCTTCCAATATCAGGTTTGGTTGGTTCAAACTTGAAAACAAGAGTAGACAAAAGCACATGCCCATGGTGGAATGGTCCATGTCTTTTTGAAGTGCTAGATTCTATTGAAGTGCCTACACGCGATCCAAGTGGACCCTTCAGGTAAATTATGTGAACTCGTTAAGATTGTCTTAAAGGTATAGTTTGGTTGCACTAAGATAGCATGGGCACTCAAATTTCCTACGAATTTAAAGTTTTCCACATAACATAGGGAATTTATCACAAAGTCAATGAATTTTTTTAGAAACTATAATTTTTCCTTTTGTCAACTGAACAAACTTAGGTTAATTCAAAGTAATTACATAAAGGAAGTAGTATCCTCTGAAAGTGTGAATTGCAAATTCCTATGGAAAGTAATTTCCCATTGCAACTAAACAATGCTTAAGATGGTGTTAACTGCATTCTCTTCTTCTGCAAAGTTAAATGAATGCATTTTCAATCTTATTGACTTTTACGCCATTTTTTTTTTATCACATCTGATCGAGTGGACTGTTATGTCAGAGGTTGTACAGTTAGACTGTCTTTGTAATTTTTGTTTAATTGTAGCAAATCAACTTATAACTTGAGGTTAATGTGTCAATCCATGTTTGATTAACTATGGACATGATGTGGCCCCTTGTCAGTATATAGTTTTTCCGCTCCTATATAATCGCAACATAGGGAGATGAGAGATAGAGAGAGAAAAATGAGATCCCRATGTGATGAGAAGAGAGATAGAGAGAATGAATAACCAAATCAGGTAATATTGCAATTAAATCMAAACAGCCAAAAAAGGGAAGTGTTGCYATTATATAGGAGCGGAGGAAGTAGTTATTGTGCAATACATGGGAGATCGCAATCATTTGATTTGCGTTTTATTTAGTAATAATGTTGGTTGATGTTTTTCATATTAAAGACATATTTTGAACTGTAATGATGTATTTAGTAATAATCATTTTTTTTTCCCAAAATGCTTTTACAATCTTAATGGACTACTTTTGCTGCAGGTTGCCCATACTAGACAAATTTAAGGATCTGGGAACTGTTGTAATGGGTAAAGTAGAATCTGGTAGTGTTCGTGAGGGTGACTCGTTAGTTGTCATGCCAAACAAGGTATTGTTTCAATACTTGGATTTATTAAGTACTAAAAAAAAATGTATGTCACTAATGGATACTATACTAGACTTGGGAATGCAGGTTATGTGAAAGTCTTGTGTGTTATATCCTGAATGAAAA
>SNQN01011063.1:0-20080 GCA_008642245.1 Bassia scoparia | reverse complement strand
AGTAATGGACCCCAGTTGCAATAAAGAGCTCCTTAAACAACCTGTAGGTGAGAGGAGCATTTTTTTCGTTGTTATGTAGTTTTGAGTTTATGTTTAATTGATCCTTTCTATCATAACTTCTAGCATTCGGAATATTTATAAACAAACTATTTATGATTCAGTGGACAAGCAGAAAAGGAGTTCAGGGTCGAAGTTGGAGGCGATTGTCATGTGCGGCATTTTAAAAACTTAGTTCCGACTTCTTGGTTACTGCATTGAAGCAACCTCACAGGTAAATTTGCATGCGTTGTTGAGAAATTATAGTTACTTGTGCCTATTTATGTGATCTCATAAGCAATTTTCAATATGTTACCTAAAAATCACAAATAATTGTTGCATAGTTTCTTGTAGATTTCTTATTTGGACTCTTATAAAGTTGTAATGTTTGGTTACTTATAGAAAATGTAAATGTATTTTTACAGATTGCTGGTTATGAGTATGTCAATGAATGGAACTTGAGCTGCTCCATGGTGCTATGCGCCAATATGGGAAATTCTCACTGGGGTAAGCTCGAAAGAAGTTCTTATCGGCACTGCTAAAGCGTGAGTTTGTTTTAAAAAAAGATTTTTAAAATTTAAGTATCATTATTTTAATCCAGATTATCGTTCTAAGTCAACGATGTCTATAATTTCAGCCTGGCTTACTTGCATGAAGCCATTTGAACCAGGTTGTGCATCGACATTTAAGTCAAGAACATATTTAGATGATGAGTTCAATTTGCTAAGGTGTCTGATTTGCTTGGGCAAAAACTGTTTGGGTGCTGGAAAGTCACACATTGCTACTAGAGTAATGGGCACATTCGGTGAAGCTTTCCCTCATAATTGCTTCTAAATTTATAGTTTCCTACAAGCATTATTGGAAATTGTTTACTGTAAAACAACAAAAGGAAAAACAGGTTTCATTAGCGGGTTGGTAGATAGAAAACTATACTTGACTGCTAATGAACATATAACTTATTGTCATTTTCTAATCTTTCAGGTATGTAGCTCCAGAATAATATGCCAAAAATAGTGGCCTTTTTAAGTGAGAAAAGTGATGTCTACAGTTTCGGGGTTGTTTCTCTGGAAGCTATTACTGGAAGGACCCAGTGGATTATGCTGTCCACAGAATGAGTGAAAGCCGAGTCAATTTTCTGCTTGCTTACCATATTGAAAGCTGAGAAATAAGATCCTCGAAATAATCGGTTCAATTTTGAAAGCTGAATTGTTCATATATAGTTATGTAATTCCTGTCATCCAGGGTTCCATATTTGATTTCCAGTTGGACCTATCTTACTGATTTAATTCTTATAGGCCTTAATATTAGTGGCATTAGAGCAAAGCACAATGCCATTAATAGAAGGTAGTTACTGACAGTATCTAACATTTTCTGTGTGGATGTAGGGTAAACTTGTGACTGGCTTAAGACTATGGTGGTAACAGCGTGCAGAGAGGTGGTAGATCCATGTTGGATACTAGGACCCCTACCGAAGCTCAAGAGAGCACTTTTGACGGCTTGAGAGGTTAGATCCGGATTCTGAAAAGCGGCCAAAGATGGACAAGTTTCTCGAATGCTTGAATCAGAGGAATATCTATTTCCTCTGAGCTAACCATCAAAGCCCTTCCCAATTATATTAAGTTGTCAGAAATATTTCACCTCAAAACCCAAGGTTTTGTTTTTATGCAATAGCTTAGGCAAAAACGGTTTTGTAAGCTAGCTGTTCTATGGAATTGTTGTTACGTCAGGAGCGGAGGCATCGAAAGGGCCATACTGGAGAGGCTGAATCTCCAAGGAATGTTTTCAAAGTCTAGTTTGAACTATACAAAATTCAAGACCAGAAAGCAGAATAAAAAGATACATACTCACTAGTTAACTTGAAGAGTCCAGTTAAAAGAGATCGCATGTTCGAACATCGAAGTTTCATTGTGTTCTTCGTGCTGTGATGAGTGATAAACTGTTCAGTATATATATACACATAGGTAATTTGGCCTTAAGCCGTACCCCTTCTGTTCCTTTTTTTTCTTCGGGGTTCTTACGCTTTCTTATTGTAGTAGCTAGTTACAGTGTCTGTTGTAGTTGCCGGTTCATAGATGGATTGCGGTTTGTATAAAAGTGATCTTTGGGCACTTTTCTATTGTGCCTCAGCGACACGAGTACCTCTTTGTACAGGGCTTGGTAGGCCTCAGGAGTTGTCTGATATTTGAGAGAAATGGTTTATGCAGAAGAATAGTTAGGAAAGATATGGATTGTTGTTAATAGTTTTTACTTTTAGAGAGTTGTCTTTGCCACTTAAAAATCAATTGTTGACTTGTTTTTGGCAAAGTCTTGAATCGAAGCTTATTTTTCCATTTTGGTGGAACAGAGCAATCTGAATTGGGAAGTTAGGTGTTTTCTAATGAATGAACAGCAAATTAGAACACATTCTTCCAATAATTGCTTATGGATTAACGACTTGTAAACATATCTGCGACGTATTGCTGATGTTAAACGAAAAAATGGAGGTGAAGAAGGATTTGGAGCAGTGGCTCCAAGTCCTCCAACTCCCTTTGATCATTGTATGGTCAGGGATTCAAGTTATCCATATTAATAGATGATTTTTTTTAACGATATTGTAACGGACGCCCCGGGGGTTAGTTAAGTATAAATATATTTCTAAATGGTTTTAAAATTTTGGAATGTTATGACAAAATTATGGTATAATCGATGTAATTAATTTAAATTTATTTAACATTTATTTAACATATCTTATCCACGCCCCTGGACGCTCTTTACTTTGGCCTTTTTTTAAGCCAACATGAAAACAACCCTTAGAGACCAAAATTTCTGCTTTAATGACCAAAGTTTGTCTCCCAGCAAAATGAGGTGTTCCTAAACATGCAACAAGCCTTTGTGTCATCTTTTGACAGTTTTACTCCACATTGAGCTTTTTGAGAGGTTGGATTTAGGATTTTTTTTTTCAAAACCCCAAGGTGTAACAGATTTTTGAGAAACCCCTTTGTTGTTGTTGTTGTGTTTTTTTTTTAAAAAAAAAATTTACAAAAAACCCTTTGTTGTTTCTAAGACTTAGTTGGTAAGCACCCAAATCGTATTTTTCATTGTTTCTCTTATTAAAGTTTTTTTGATTGGGCCACTTTCTCTCAATTTACTGCTCCATCAATACGGTTTATGATTTGAATTACTCTATAATCTCATCCAAAATCTTCATTTTCAAACACAATCAACATCAATTATAATGACAATTATTCCATTTAAACCTTACAAATTATCAAGTAATCTTGTTGTTGTTTTAAGTTTTTGCTCAAATTTGGGTTGAATTCTAATTTAGTTTGTTACTTGTTAATTGTTGAAGAAAATAGCAATTATTGAAAGACTAGTAGAATTGTGATTAATGAATGTGTTGAAAAAAGAGGGTTTCTTTCAACATGAATGGAATTTAGTGCCAAATAGTTTATGTTTTATTGTTGTTATTTGGGGTCCTTCCATCAAAGAAAAATACAAAGTAAAATATTTGAGGGTCTAAAATCTCGTTCTGCTTTAAGGCCCAAAAAAACACAATTTACATCGTTATATGGAAAAGAGAATTACATAGATAATCCTTAGATGTTGTAATCCTAAAATAATGTACTACGCTACAATATTCCTCAACTTCTGAGTTGAAGAGGGGTGGGGCTTCCTGCAATGCAACCGGAGAGCTGACCTCTATTTGAACTTTTGGGGTGGAACCTAGCACGTCTTCCTTAGCACTAGCGAGCCTTAGCACTTCCGTGCTATGCTAGTTCTCTTAGCACTTGACAAAGGAGAAATAATCCTATGCAATTATCTCCCCTCCGATACTCAAGTAAGTAGTGAAATTAAGTGGAGTTAAAGTGCTATGAGAAGTAGAAGAGAGAGAGAGATAAGTTCTCAAGTAATTGGTTGGTTGAGATGATGAATTTAAGTGTGTTCATTAATGAAGCTTCTTAGGTATTTATAGTGCTTTACCTTAACCCTTGGAAGCTTAGACGTGTGACATTTGTTTACCCATCCCACTGTGGATTATCCATTACTACCGCTTTGGGTACGGACATCTGATGCTCGATTGCTTCTGATCTGATTGTTTTAACTGTAGCATTGCCACAGATTACTTGATCCAATATATTGAGTGGAACTTAGCTAGTGGATTTCACGTTGACACATCATTTGCCCCTGAAAAACCCCAATGCCATTGGCTTGGAAGGTGTTGGACCATGGAATCTCAAAAACTTCTTCGTAGCTCAAAGGAAACGTTACATTTAGCCACTTTGATATTTTTTTTGCTGAGTTGGGTTGAAAGACCCAAGCTTTGATTGTCCTTTCAGGGTTGGCTCTTGTAATGCTCTCGGGTTTTGGAATTTCTACCCGCCACAAGAAATTCCGCAGACAACACACCTTTCGGGTTTTGGAATTCTCTCTATCCCGCACCAAGAAATTCCGACGCAAGCAAAAATCATTCCACGATACATTGCACATCCATGAAGAAATCTGACCGCACGGGACAAACTACAGTAAAACTAAACCGTTGTTTTGCAGGTACCGGCGAAAAAAAGGAAAACTCAGTGGTCCGTAGAATGTCTTGAGTTGCTCTCCGTCCCCAAATCGAATACTTTGACTTTCGTCTCTCCGACCTCAGTCAAAAGTGGGGGCTTTGTAGGCACCAAATTGTCTCCCAATGAGTAACCGATGTGAAACATACCACATTCTGTTGATCGATTTGTTCTGAAAGTGCAGCTAACTCTAAAAACTCGAAATATGTGAAGTCATGCCCGAAAATCATAGGCAAAGGTCAAATAAGAGGCCAAAAAAGTATTTTCTTTATATTTCTATTTAGTTTTAGGATTTTTTTAAATAATTAATTGGTGATCTTCATAATTTCCACTTTTCATTGCATTCTTCTCATTTTTCTGAGTTTACCAGTATTTTTAGATTATTTTTCCGATTTTTCTATCATTTTCTATGAATTTACAATGTTTACAAAAAAATCAAAAATACGCAAAAAATACAAAAAGATCAGAAATTACTTCAAAAATACCAAAAAATACTCGAAATGTTCTAGAACCGTATTTCTTGCGAAAGGGTGTCTAGGTCATCGAATCGAGAAGAATCAAGAATTATCGGATTTAAAGGTAGGAAATAAATTAGCGTATATACGCTCTGAGAACGTATATACGCTTCTCGCTCTGAGAAGCGTAGTATACACTCCTCTGAGCGTATATACGTCAACGAGCTATATACGCTCCATGAGCATTATACGCTCAAGATGAGCTATATAACACTCCTCTGAGATAATAACGCTCGTTTTTGGTTTTTCGTGCCTATAAATACCCTCTTTGCCTCACTCTACGAGAATGACTGGACACGTGTACGAAGCTCCTTATACGTGCTTATCTCCTTCAACTCTCACTCATACTCTTTTCACCACAAAATACATTACCAAATACGAGTTCTTGCGTTCGTTCAAATCTATTGACGAAGCGAAAATCAAGTATATCTCTGAGGTTTACTCACCCAAACCTTCATTTCGCATTCTTTTTAACGTGACTAATAATTGTTACGAGTTCTAATTTCAATTAATAAAATGTAAAACCCACTTTTTAAATTGTTTTTTCATGTAAATACGTAGATTAATCTTCTCATTTCGTTTTTATCAATGTCATTTTCATTTTTCGTTATTCCTTATTATTATCATCAATACTAACATTTTATTTGGTTTGTCTAGCGATCGATTTATCAAAGCACGTTTTTGTTGAATACTAACATGTTTGTTTTGACTTGTTTAGCGGATCAATCAAAAGGCGTTTTTCATTATATTCATTATATTCTAACGATTTGTTTGTTGCAGACAAGGAAGGATGATGTATATTTATGATATGTATATTTATATATATTTGTGCACGTTTGTAATTTGTGCTAAATAAGACCGTGGAATTACGACGAACCAATAAAGTCAGATAATTATGACAACCGCGTCTCTGTCCTGTTAATATTGACCTAACAACCAAAGTGAATCGCCTTTTCCATTGTAAAGTCATTGTTTGCATAATAGTAACCCACTTAGGTAACCTAAGTGTTAGTGCGGCTAATAAGGTTTGAAATGCTAAGTATACGTGCATCCAATAATTTGCTTTGAATGGAATACAATGAGACCGAGTAGAGGCGCTACAGTTGCGGGCGGATTGGTCAAAGATTCAAATTCGTACCATTGTCCCCGAAACCACGAGCTGGTTACTGGATCGGACCGTGGGCCATTGTTTTGGCACCAACATTTCGGCGTCCGTGATTAACCTTTTATAGGCACGTGGTGATCCCCTTACTCGACAACACTCCCGAACTCAAAAAACTCAAAAAAGTTTGGGGGGGGGGGGGCGGTTCTGTGCGCTCAAGCCCATAACACACCACAACACAACATCGATGTATGCTCAATCCCCCCCCGCGGGGTTGGCCCGGTCTACACATCTCAAAACAAGTTTGAAAGATTCAGCCAAGTAAGAAAAGCTCATCCTCAAGGCAGCTCTTCTAGCAAATAAATGAGATATTCAAAAAAGAATCAAAGGTATTATTCCAAAGGAACTCCGAAAGCGAGAAAAAACATAAATTCCCAAAACGAAATTTCAAACCCCTAATTAAGGTTATACCAACCGTTTTTGCTACTCAAAGGAATTTGCGTCAAAACCAAATCTTGAAAAATTCTGAGATGATTAGAGAAAACGCCACGTGCATAAGAAAAAAGATAAAGAAAATGACATTTTCCAATATCTTCTTCAATGAGAAACTCACCTAACTAATTAAATAAAATTCGCTTTAAAAATGAGGAACATCCCCTCCGAAACTATTATTTAGGCCAACTTCACCTGATGTATCTTTCGAAAAAGGGCACTTATTGGCCAACAAAAACCTATAGTGTGACCAATTATATGATTGGAATGTAGATGTTCTCAGAGAATGAAATTCTTAGCAGTCTTAGAAGAAATGTGCATTGCACCAATGCATATGTTTCAAACGAATTTCCAGTTGAATCAATAGCCCAACACATTATTAAACGGTTAACTGGTCAATTAAAAACTGGTTGGACCAACCACTTTCTCTCAAGAGAGAAAATCAAATTATCCTCATGAAAGAATGCCATGAAACACCGGACTTCTATTAAAAATGGATTTACAGTCTTGGTGCAAACAAAGCTCTCCATTTTCTTGGAGGAGAATGATACTCGCAAAAGTTCTTCGATTATCCTCAGCCAATTTAAAATGTTCCAACACTCAATGATTATCGATGTACAAACACGTTTTTAACCCATGTTCTTTTACGAAGATTTGCCAACAACCATTCTGGAAAGGAAAAAATTTTTCAGGCCTTCCAAACTTATTCGCCTCAAAGAATCACCCAAAAACTCAAAGAAGAATCAGGCCTGAATAGTTCCATATACCGATATGAGTATTGGACTGTTATTTCCTTTATTAAGAAGAGAAGGATTGCCCTTTGTAATGGAATTAAAAATGCAGTAAAAATATGGAAACGAAAAGGCCCAAGAATTGAGAAGAACTTGGAAACCGTTTTGCGAAGCCTTTGTTTTAAAAGATTCAAAAGCTCCCTCAACAGCAAAAAGGACAAAAAAACAAAGACTATAAAAGGGATTTCATAAGAGAAGATCAACCCGTTCTCCCGAAAAGTTCTATCAAAAGGGAAAAAATAAATTTTCAAAAAAGGATTTAAAACAAGTAATTTGCTACAAATGTGAAAGCCTGCCACAAAGCAAATAGTTTGTAATTTTCAAAAGAAAAAATAAATGAAAATTTCCCCATGATGATCCTGAAATTAAAGACTTTTGGCGATTTCAGTTAATCAAAGTGATCTAGGGAAACAGAATAATTCCAACTCTTCTGATTCAGAAAATGACTTCTCCAAGTGTGACAACATTTAATGAAAGATTCAAACACCTATGAAAATCTAATCATTCAATTCAATCTATGTGCTATGTTATGATATCTCAAAAACTTGGAAAAGAGAGGGAAAAAAATTTCTTATCGAAATGATTATCAAATTCAAGGCAATACCCTCAGAAGAACAATACCTCGAAAGATAAGAAGATTGTTTTAAAATCTTCCTCAGCAGAAGAACATTCAAAACAAAAGAACTTAGTCTTTGTCGAAAAATACTCCAACAATCCCTCAAAACAAAACTAAACTGGCTCCAATCAACACTCAAATCTTCAAGCCGAAGGTCAATTAATGTAAAAATTTCAGATAAGGAAACTAAAGCAGATATTCAAGTCTTTCATACAAAAGATTTAGAATGGACTAAGATAAGCCCTTCTCCAATCTACAAATCAAGAAACCAAAGAATGCTCAAAAGGTTCAATCCCTATAGCTGATTCAGAAAACCCAGAATGCATGAAATTTTTGCCAGACTATTGAAGAATTAACCTATAAAAAAATAAGTATTAGTCCCATCACTTTAATAGTCAATTATGATTTCCAAGTAATACGATTGCACTATTTGATAGTGGTGCAGACCTAACTTATTTAAAGAAGATTTATCCCTCTAATTCTATGAAAAAAACATCTGAGCAGCTTAATAGTGCAAATGGACAAAAACTTCAAATAAAATTACAAACTTTTCCTAAAGGATACATTTTGTAATGGGGATATTGTTTCAAAAATTTCTTTTATTTCTTTCAAGGATATTAATTAACCATGATGTTATCCTTGGCACTCCCTTTATTAACTCAAATTTCTCCATTTTCTGTAGACGAATCAAGAATTCATACTACCATTTTAGACAAGTCTATCACCTTCAAATTTTATCTCTAGTAAACACAAGGGATATTCATCTTCTCAAAGCATTCTATTTAACAAGGCTTAACGAAAATTTCTTCCAAGCCAACAACAGAATTCTTACCTAAAGCAAGAATCTCCTTCCACGAATTGAAGAACAACTTCAAATGTCCAAAGATTAAGATAAATTAATAGAGTTTCATGAAAAAGCTTCAACAAGAGTCTGTTATGATATTCAAATGCTTTCTGACACGGAGAAAAACATATGTCTCTTCTTCCTTATGAAAAGTGACTTTCTGAAAAGCAAATTCCAACTAAAGTCGTCTTCAGAATGAAACAAGAATTGCTCCGAAAACTTGCAAAAGGAATTCAAAACCCCTTGACAAAAAATTAATTAGACCCTCAAAATCTCCTTGGTCTATGTGCAGCTTTTATGTCGATGAACCAGCAGAAAAAGAAAAGAGTGTCCAAGATTAGTTATTAAATTATAAACCTCTTAAACAAACGTCTCCAATGGATCAGATATCCTATTCCAAATAAAAAAGGATCTTTTAAATCGACTTTTATAATGCAAAAACCATTTTCTCCAAATGGACATGAAAAGTGGATTTCCGCAATTTACAGTTCCATTTGGCCACTACGAATGGAATGTAATGCCATTTGGTTTGAAAAATGCTCCATCTATATTCAAAAATATCATGAATGAAATTTAATAACTATACACTTTTATTCAGATCATAAGAAAAAGGGATTTGGTCGTTTCCGCTCCAAAAATAAAAAGCTTTTCCCAAACAAAAATACGGCTTTCTTGCTCACGAAATTTATCAAGTGAGGTAAACTTCTCTTCATAAGGCCAATTGCAAAGAGCCATAGAATTTTTTTGCTGATAAATTTCTAGATTGAAATAAAAGACAAAACTCAGTTGCAACAACTTCTAGGGTGTCTTATACATATCGTTATTCTTTTCAAATTACGTCAATAGTGTGCTCCATTGTAAACGTCTTCAAAAGAGCTCTGTGTTTTGGTTTCAAGAGCATACCCATAATAGTAAAAACCTTAAATCGTAAAGTTAAAACCATCTTCTCTCCCAGCTGACCTTGGTAGACAATCCCATATCCTCCTTCCCCAATGACATTCTGTTTGGCAAAGCGGTCTGTTGCCAACTCAAGATCTCTTAGAGTAAACCAGTGACCCCAACCAAGGCGAGAGATTTCAGGAAGTCCRGTTAACGGAGATGAAGCACTTATTGGGTCTGAAGAAGGCTTATCCCCCGTCGGAGACTCAATGCCATATTTATCGATACGAGTAAAGGAACCAGATTGACTACCATTTTCTTCATGTTTTAATTTCTCAACACTTGGATGAGCCAAAAGCCTGTCAGAATCCTTATCATTGGTTTTCTCTTTAACTCCATCAGGATAACTAGCATACCCATTTTGCGAAATTTGGTCCACTCCTATTTCACGGATGTCTTTCGAAATCGAAGGAATTTGGCTAACAGGTAATCTGTTGTTCGTCCTCCGGGATTTCTTCCTCGCGGTAAGGCATAGATAAAGYAATATTGATAGGATAACCATAATTAAAGCTCCTATAATTACCCCTATTAATTCCCACAATCTCACACCAGCAACTTTCTTGGACATTCCAGCATTGAGTTGAGAAGCCATGTTAATTAATTTTTGGTTATACAGCCCTACAACACAAAACAAGGAGGATTGGARATTTAACAATACAAGACTAAATGTGTAACATAGTATATGATCAAAATGACATTCTAAAATTCAAGTCATTTTCTTCACATGAGAATAAGATGMATAAAATACAAAAGCCAAAGCAGAAAACAAAATCAAAATAAGAAAACACCAAATCTTATCCTTTTCATAATCTCTACAATACATACAAAGTTCCACATTCACAAGAATCTTATACCTCAATCTGTAATTTGATAAGCAGGAAATGAGACATGTAAAAAGACAACTAGAATCAGAACAAGCAAAAACATAGCTAGTTGATTTGACCTGATACAAACAAAAACAATATAAACACAAGACAAATTGAATAAGCTAAATTGTTTCACTCAATGATCACAAAATTCACCATAAAATAATACCTTTAATGAGAATTCACTCAAAACAACAATTTGCAAAGCTCTGGATCTGTTACAGCAACAACCCCACTATCATTCTGAAATTCAACAAATACCCAAATGCCATAAATCACTACCATTCATAATAATCAATGAAAATTGTCAAAAATCATCAAAATTATGAAATGGGCAGTTGGCATCTGAGCTAAAAATGCAATCTTTCTCCAGAAAATGAAAACTTTCAAATATCAAAGAAACCCCATTATGAAAAAAGCTCAAAATAGTTGTTGAAAAAAAGGGAAATTGCAACTTCTTTGAATATGATGAGGTGGTGGTGGACTAGGTTGTTGTTGGAGAAGGTTTAAACATCAAGGAAATAGAGTAATCAGTGTTAGGTTGAGTAGAAAGAGAAAGTTGTACTTCCTTTTGTGCTCTTTTTTTTTCTTTGTTTGCAATTGCATATAGTAAAAGAGAAGCATGAAATTGGAAGTTTCCTCTGAAAAAAACAATAATTAAGATCTCAATTCTTTGCTCATGAAAATGATTGTTTGGCAATAAAATACCCCKTTTTTYCTTCTGGGATTAAAACAGTAAATTATATAATATGAAATTAATTAAAAAGTAGTGTCGGTCTTAGTGATTATTAAAGTGTATGTATGAGTTGTTGTTTAATCTTCTTTTTGAGTCAATACTATAAAATAATTGAATTGAATTAAATTGAATAGAATAAAAAAGTAGAAGAAGAAGGAGAAGAATGATTAGTTTTAAGCAAGAAGCTTGAGTCTTAAATGCAGGAAAAGAAAAGATTAGAGAAAAAGAAAACAAGGGAGTTCCGTTACAGAAATGAATAAGTAGTTTAATGCAATCAGGTGAAAGGTTACCTGAAGAATAATAGGGTTGTTACCCCACTTAATTAAAGAACACTAAATTCACAAGCTGCTGCTACTCCAAAGTAAATGCAGTGAACAAATTTCAAAGCCAATTAAATTGACAATTCCTTAAGCTCACAACTAATTCCATACGAAATCAATAATTAATATTTGAGCAAACAATTAATGTGTAGCTAGTTTTGAGGCTCGCCAATACCGAGGTAATATATTGGATAATAATATTTTATATTCACTCCGTCTAAAAGTTGTTATATTCGTTTTTTGCATAATTTTAATGCATTTATCTAAAATTTAATATATTCACTACATTTTATAATAATTACAAAAAAATATATTAAAATCTACGCATTTTAGAAACCTACAAGATCTCGCGTAAATCATATTTTTTCTTTTAAATTATGAGAAATTTTGGGATTGATAAATACCTAGGTTCGTCGATTTATGAAAATAATACAATTTGCAATTTATTTTACATTAAATATCTTTTTGCGAAATCTTTGGTAAATCAGTACCTACTACTCCTTCTGTTCCTTGAAGATCATGTCATATGCTGTTTTTAAGATTCACAAGTTAGAGAATCTTGTAAATAACTATTAATGTATAAATAAATAATACATGTGTGTCTTGTTTTTCGTGTGTAGATGAGTAGTTATTAATATTCAATTGTTACCATTTTTACAATGTGTAACTAAAGATATTAAACGATATAAAATATGTATTGGAGCGTATGAATAGTAACCGGCAGGAACTTCATGGAACAGAGGAGTAATAGTTTTTGACCAAAATTACACCATTCGTGTAAAATGACATTTTACCCCTCCTTTTTCTTTTTCCTTCCTTTTCTCTTCTTTTCCTCCATGCTTTCCGTCCTTCCTTTCCTCCATGCTTTCCCTGCTTCCTTTCCTCCATGCTTTCTTCTTCGTTCTCCATTACCACCATCGCGCTTCGTCATTATAGCACTATTGCCACACCACCAATCCACCGCACCACAATCAACCGCGTTCCAAGCCCCAACTACCACTCTTCTTCTTCCTTTGAACTACCCCTCAGATTCCCGACCTAATCTCACTACTCCTTCCTCCTCATCCCACCACCACCTACAGACACCATGAAACCACCAATAGCCACGACACGACCAACAACAGCCAGCCACCTCCTTTCCTTTGCTGTGACAGAAACAACAACAGCAGCGGAAATCAAACCAACAACAGTAGTGCCAACCCAGCCTTTGTTTCAATCTCCCTTCCTGTTGTTGTCGTTGCTCCAGCCTCCTTCGAGTCCTTCGAATTTGTGGTTTTGTTTGAATTTGGGGGTTTGTCGAATTGGGGGGGGTGTGTTCGAATTTGTTATTGAAACCCAAAATTTTGGTTGAATTGGTTGTTGGTTGGAATTGTACGTTGTGTTGGTCGATTGTTGTAGCAGCACAACAGGGGAGCAATGCAACAATAATAGCAGCGCGGCGTTGTGGGCAATTGCGGAGGGAAGTGATAGGAAATCGAGAAAGAAAAGGGCAGAGGAAGGAGAAAGAATAATAAAAATTCAAGTGAGCCCTACCATTTAACTCCCGTTAACATTTTGCACAAATCCGTTACCAGGTACTGATTTACCAAAGATTTCGCGAAATTAGATATTTAAGTAAAATAACTTGAAACTAGGTATTTATTTTCAAAAACCAGCGAAACTAGGTATTTATCCCAAATTTCCTAAATTACAAGATTTTTCAAAGTCAAAGTTTCTTCTCCTTGTATCTAATTTTCCAACATAACAAACAATTGAGACGAATGGAGTAGTAGTGTTAGGATTACATACCTTATTTTTTAGGTTGTGACAATTATATTCTGTTCTTCGACTTATTTATACTTAACTTATTTTTCTAATTAGAACTTATTTGAATTTATTTTTTCTGATATAAACTTATTTAAACTTATTTTTTCTAAACGAATTTTTCTGCAATTGATTGTTTTTGTGAGGGGAAAAATAATACTTCCTTCATATCAAAAAGTGTACTCTTTCATATATGTGTGAGACATATTTATTAAAGTGTAACACTTTTTTATACGAGAGAAGTTAATTTAATATGTCGTTTTTTTCAATTTATTTTTACTAAACAGAACTTATTTTTTCTGATTGGAACTATATTTTTCTGGAAATAAGTAAAAATAAGTTGAACAGAACAACTTTAGACTAAAATTTTCTCACATTTTTTGTAGTAGTGTCACTATAAAAAAAACAAAGGAAGTATACAACTCTTGATGAATCAATCACCCCTCCTTTTTGTTGTTTAATTTAACTTTAGCTTTATTTATTCATTTATTTTTTACTCATTAATTGCTTCCTATACAGATATACACCTCCGTACCAATTTACTTGCATCATCACCTTTAACTTTGACCTTTTTCTTGGAATTATATAATGATTAAAATTGTCAAGTAAGATTTTTAGATTCAACTTATTGTATAGTTTATTAACATCAAATTTTTGTGAATTTTTTAAAATATCACATTTGAACTATTGAAAATTATATATGCATTAAAAAAATATATTCTTAGGGATCTTGTTAATTTTTCTTGAAAAATAGTTTCAAACGTATAATTTTAAAAAAAATTTACAATTACAAAAGCTAGACATATATCGGGTTAAATTTGCAACTTGTCAAGTTTGAAAGGGCAAAACAACTCAAAATACTCCGTACCAAAGGAGTATTTTTGTTTTACTCCCTCACTTTAAAAAATTTGTTACTTTCCTCTTTGCATAGGTTTAAACTTAATTAAACCTTAGTGTATATGTACCACTACACTTATTACAGAGTAAACAAAAAATTGATTTTTAAAAATTACGCTTATATCATGAAGATTTTTCATAGTAAAAAATTATCTATTCATCAAATATTTCAAACGTAACAAATATTTTGAAACTAATGAAGTAATAGAGTATAAAGTTCGGAAAATCGTATGTCGATTAGTGTTCCAAATGATTATTTAATGCCAAAATCTTCTTTGATTAGTCTATTTTATACACCCTAATATAGGGGTTCTATATACTTGTATATAAGGCTCTTTAGAGTACGATCAATAAYTGCAAATCGRACCACAATTAAACGRTTTGATTTTATTTGTGGTTTGAAAAGTSCAATTTGGTTTTAAATTATTCCAAACTGCATGCAAAATTGTGATTTGGTTRGATTATAGAGAATTTTAGACAAGACTGTTGTACATCATTCGGATTTGTAATTCGTTATTATAAACAATATTAGAGAACTTTTGGATCTTGAAGTTTTATACGAAGACTTATTTTAATAGTGTCTATAAATGTAATTAAACAAAGATTTGTATGTATAAAGACTTTCTTACACAAATTATTATAAGATCCGTTATTTATTTATTTTTTTGACAAAATTGGTTTTAACACTTTAAACTATCGCTTGGGTGCGCCCAACACCCTGAACTTTATGTAGTTGCTAAAACACCCCAAACTAATGTACTGACTGCAGTGTGTACACCTTTTTCCAATTTTTCGACCATTATTTCACCAGAAAAACGATGGTGTTTTTTAAAAAATAAAAAATTAATTAAAAGTTATATGACTTTTTTGGTTAATTAGAATTTTTTAGGGAAAAAAACTTTTTTTGGTTAAATAATGGCACACGTAGCACCCAACACATTAATTAGATTGTAGCGTTTTAGCAACTAAGGATGTGTTCTATTCAACTTATCTGAATTTATTAATACTTATCTGAACTTATTGATACTTATTTAAACTTATTTTGTGGGAGGAAAAAGTAATGATTATACTTATTAGTCCTGAATTGGACTTATCTGAACTTATTGATATTTATTTGAACTTATCTTATTCATTAAGTACTGAAAATAAGTTGAAAAGAACAGGGCCTAAGCGAAATTCGAGGTGCTGACCGTAGCTAAGCAATAGTTGAGACTTGAGAGTGTTAGACCAATTCGGCCTTTTTCTTCATGATTAAAAGTGATTAAATCGCAAATTGTGGTGAGGTTGTTTTAGAAAATTATTATATCTATGACTCTATCCCCTACATGGTGCAATTAATGAACAACAACAGAACTACAGAAGTATGAGAAAATGAACATTCCAATTTCATAATAATTTTGTCACATTATTTTCTCACACAACCTCGATTATTCATTACATTGTACTATACACAAAGTGATTGTTCTATTTRTTCAAAAAARAGTTTAAAGAGTAAACTGATTTGAACTAATATTCGCTTCTTTAATAATGATAATGAATTAACATATACACAACTCCCTTTTAAAGTGGTAGGGATCTCAATAACTTTAATTTTCCCTAGGTTTTTTGCTCGTGCAAAACGACATGTATSACTGTTTTCATTTACAAACTCATTAAGATGATGCATACTAAACAAGAATCAATATATAAAAGTGTGTTTGAAAAAGAAKGTAATGCCCGGGCATTGCCCGAGTTAATACACTAGTTTTMAATTAATTCGTGACTAGYGTCATTAATCCATTCTTTAATATTAATCTCATGGTGAAATTGATATACAATAATAGATATATATTATGTCAGTCATGAACTAGTGAAAGAGTTTGGAGCAGCAGTTTCAACCCAACCTTTGACCACACCTTTGATCCTCGTGGTCAAAGATTCGAATCATCATATTAGTTTAATTATTTGAATCCTCGTGGAAGGAGGAAGGGRTTTAATTTATTAGTTTTAATTATTTAATTMAGTATTTATTTRGTTAGTTTTAGGTGTTAATTAGATATAATTTGTTAGTTTTAATGTTAAATGGATGGAAAAGTAACGATGTTAGTCTTTTTTAACGAAAAAACTAACGGCAGGATTACGTGAGCTATTATACCCTGATTTCAGGATTACCTGATCCGTTCTTCAAACCTCAGGTGTACAAGAGTTATTAGACCAAACCTCAAGGTTACATTAATTAGGATCAGAAATTTCCCAAAAAATCTAAAATTAATAATAGTAGAAGTCAAAACTAAAAGAAAATAACCTAAACCACTAAAAATGTCTTAAACCATATGAATAAATATCCTAAATTAAAATGAAGTGTGTACCTCATGTCCTCATTATGCTCCTAGCTGAGGACAAATAAAATAATTGCATTATACTTGTATTGTCAATAATGTGAAGTTGACTCGTTTTCAAAACTTTAGATTGTTAACAAACCTAACGAAAACCTTTTATTATAGTTTTATACATATAGAGTATAAACATCTAAATTAAAATAGAACAACTATGCATAAAATCAAAGTTAAATGGCACAATCTATTAATGACGATGATGATGAATGAACTAGCATTTCACAATTATTGTGAATGCAATTAGCTTCTCATGTATATGGAGTAGTCGTTATTTAACCACATTTTAATAAATTATATACTTCGTATCATATATATCATTATATATGGAGTATATTATATAATTACGTGCGAATATTTTATAATTTAAATTTTTGAATTGAACTCGTATCAAATAAAATAATAATAAAAATAGAAAGTGCAATGACTTAAAGACATGCCAATCATGCATGTTGCTAAATTTGTCAAAAGTGGTCAATGATTTCATATCCCAAGTCACTTTCTCCTTCCCCTACTCAAAAGGGTTGAAGAACAATTGAAGTTGTTAATGGGTGATATGGCTTATTTAACGCATTATTCTATGACAATCCTAACCACAAATAAATTGACATCTCATTTAATTTTCTTCTAGCTTCATTTATTTATTTTGATTTTTCAAAAGAGATAAACGAACTCTATTCTTCTTCTATATTCATGTGAAATGATGTGATGATAATATTATAATTTGTCGTTAAACAACATGCTTATATATGATTTGTAAAGCCGTCGATCATGTTCAACATCGGCCCACACTTTTAATGATTAAAAAATTTAAAACTCACAAAGTATGACGATAATAATATATTTCTACTAATTAACCATCGAAATAGTCATGCTAATAGAAAATTACCATTCATCACTATCTTATATACGTACATTATATAACTCTGGATTTAAAAAAAATAATGAATTTTAAATGACTAATTAATTGTCATAATGCAATCCTCTTGATGCCTAAATCTAAGTCTTATGCATCAAAGTCCATAGAATGTAACATGAGGGAAGGTGAGCAAGCGCTGTAATACTGAATACTAGTTGCATGTAATACTAGTCGTCCTAGTTTGTATTTTGAAAGGTCAAATGGTCAATCACAATAATAATGATCATTTAGTGTGACAACTAGCCTTTCTATGAATTGGGGGTTTGCTTATGTACATGCAATGCCTTACAAGTTACAAACTACAAGCTAGCTGGTGTTAACGTGATACATGCCCTCCATTCGCAAACACCTAAAAAAACATTTTAGAGACTGAAATTCTAGTCACATAATGCCTAATCAATCGCTTATGGGATTAAGTGATGAATTGGCTGTTGATTGATCCGTCGTTATAGGCCGGTGGCTAATTCAAACCGTAGCAAATTTGCGTACTGTCTGTTTGAGTGTCACTTAAATGCCAACAAGTATAATTGTGACTGAAAATTAGTCTGTCACCCAATTTGCAAAGTTGTCACCAATCTTCTCTAAATATTACCATCTTCTATGTCGACCTATGACTGCATTGGTTTCGTTACTGTTTCCTCACTGGATTTTTGTCATTTATAAACACTTGATGGTTTCTATCTTGTCACTAGGGCTAATTGATGCACAAACTGAAACCAAACACGCACCCTTGAACTCGGCGTCGACTTTAATTCGATAAGGTTAATTATTTTGAAACTTAGTAGATAGCATGATTCCAAGTAATTGAACCACATAAGTTATTTTAATCTAGGTTAAAAAGGCTTCTATTTGCTATAACATTTCTTATCACAATTCTTACTAAAACCTTCAATGTAGGGAAGTGGCGTACTTATAATATTCATACCCAAATTCTTTTGCAAAAACTTCTATTGAAAGTAGGGTGTAGAATTTTCTATAACCATTAGTTTGCCCTTAAAAAATATCTCATTTCTACACAACCTCATTATATTTCAATGTGATAAAAAGGTAAGTTATAATTATATTCGTATTAACTTTTTGTATAACTACACAAAATAATTATACAATTAACCATTGATCATTTATTACTCAACATTCAGTATACTAGCGATTTTACATAATCTTACAATCATCCATTATCTGTGAGCACTACAATTAATTATATAATCGAATATTGCTTATTTTCTTAACAGCTAATATATTTCCCGAAAAATGAGTAAAAACTGAGACGAACAGACAAAACTGATCATATTATAGTAGATTCAAAATTATTTGAACCAATCAGGTATTTGCTTCACTAATTTTAGAACGAGATATTTGTAAATATAGTAATTATAGCAATCAAAATGAATATTTGTAATCGCTAACCTTTTTCGCTCCCTGTATTTACTTAGCAATTATATTTTGAGTTGTATTTTCATCAGAAAATTTTATTCCGTTTTGATTATGTAATTTATTATTCTATAAATTTCTGTTTAATTTAAATGTATTAATTTTTATATTTATTTAATGTAAATTGTTTAATTTAAAATCTCTCTTATAAGTCTATTTTAACTCCCACGCCAACAAAAATATACTAATAACTTATCGTACTTAACAAATGTTAATGTATTAGTTATAGATTAACATTATTTTTTATAATAGGGTAAATCATTAATTATATGATGTAGGATACTGCCCACCCCAAACTTAGATATGATCAGTTATACTGACCATTACTTAAATTAAGGAAGCAATCATAACTTAATTAGTTAAATAGAAATATATATAGATAATAAGAATATATATATATATATATAGTAATATATAATATATATATATATATATATATATATAATAGAATTAATATACTATATCATTTTGAACTATAGAAAAACTAGAGAAAAATTAATTCACATTTAAAATAAAAAGTAATAAATAGAAATTTAAAAATATACAATTACTATATACAAGGCAATATAATTTATAAATGAATGCTTTCCAATTGCAAATTTAGGATATTAAGGCAAATCGACACAAAATCATAATGTTAACCAATGACCAAGTGAATTTATCGTATATATGGTAAATTAAAAATAACGAAATAAATTAAAATATTCACAACATAAATCCATAACGGGAGACATTTTTTGGTATGTCACTTGTAAAGTTTTTGACCAATAATTCCATAGCGCCATACTTCTTAACACACTACTATCGAATTCAAATGAAATGTAAGCCAATTAAATTACTCCGATCGACGCACTTTA
>SNQN01011061.1:0-20084 GCA_008642245.1 Bassia scoparia | reverse complement strand
AATGATAGATGTAATTCATTTTTTGAATTAATTGCGATGATATTGAATGTAATTGGAGCTTCTTGTAAGAGGAAAGACATACTTTGTGAAACTCATGCTCAGCAAGTGGCACATGCGTTAAAGGTGGGAGAAATTGAAAGTGATTCGGGTTTAAATCAAAAACTTGGATTAAAAAGGCCGGGGGATACAAATATACAATATGGGGATCTCATTACAAGTGTCTTCTAAATATTATGAACTTGTTTCCTTTAATTATTAAGTTACTTGTGCATATTGAAAAGCATGGTACATCGGAAGACAAGTTCAAAGCGAAACTTATTATGACATCGTTAGASACATTTTTCATTTTTATGTTGCATTTGATGTGGACTATAATGAGTTACACTAATGAATTATGTGTTGCTTTGCAAAGAAAGGAGCAAGATATTGTCAATGCCATGGAACTTATATTTTTTACAACAAAAAAAAATGTGTTGCAAGATAGGAGAAAGCAAGGATGAGAGAATCTCTTAGTGAAGGTAACATCATTTGCAACAAATAATAGAATTGAAGTTCCTACTATGGATGCTCCTTATGCTCCTCAAGTAAGATTAAAAAAAAAAAGGTTTGTTGAAAATGAAACAAATCTACATCATTTTTGGGTTGGAATTTTTCAGAAGTGATTGATTTGCTTCTTAAAGAATTCGATAATTATTTCAATTAGAGAAATATGAAACTACTTACATGTATGGCTTGTTTAAGTCCTAAAGGTAAGTTATATTGATTTGCTTCTCTTCATTCAACAAATTAAACAAAAGATACTCAAACTTGCCTCTTTTTATCCTGAAGAAGTTTCTAATCTTGACTTGATGGCTCTTGAAACTTCAAACTTACTTTATTTCATATGAACAATAGAAAAATGATGAAAGATTTTCATAGTTTGAATGAATCTTCAATTCTCTAGTCCATGAACTTGTGGAAACAAGATATATGTGACTTATCCTCTTGTTTATTTACTAATCAAGTTGATGTTGATTCTTTCTTCGCTTTGCTAGCGACAAGTGTTGAAAAGGCTGTTTTCCGCAAATGACAATTTTGTCAAAAGTAAGTTGCGAAATAGTATGGGGGCCCAAGTTTATGAATGATAGTTTGGACACTTTTATTGAGAAGAATGTGTTCGAAAAGTTCTTGATCAAAGAATCATCGATCGCTTTCAAAAAATGAAGACCCAGCGAAATGAAGTTGGTAAATTTATTGCTTATTTGTTTCTTGTTTTCTTATAATGTAGATATAAGTAATTAATACTCAAAAATGTTAAACTTTATGTATTAAACAATTATTATATTGTAGTTTTTTATCCGATTTGATCCAAATTTGAGACGTATAGAATTTGTCCTTCTGTTTCCTAAATCCTAGCTCGGCCACTGAACATCGTCCCCTCTAAATGTGAAAGGGTCGATTCGTACAATATATGATGTGGATTTTAAAGGAAGAATTCCAAGAAAATCCAGAAACGAGCAAAAAACGTGTATGATAGTGTTTTAACAATAAAAATAACTTCAAATCTTGAAAAAGACTCGAAGGATCTTAACTCACCACAAGTGGAACCAGGCCCCTAAAAGAGACAACCGACCTAGTAGCTATCAAGTGAATTCCGGAACCAAACCACAAAAACTCACAAGGTTTTCTATGAATTAACAAAGAAGAATTTTTACAACAAATAATCTCTGAATTTTTATTGAAGAATGTCGAACCTATTTGATAGTAACAAATTAATATCTAAAACTAATTAAATATTTATGAAAATATAGGGAATCTTATCCAAAATATCCCAACACATTATCCTAAAATATCTAAATCTAATTAACATGAAATAATCCTAACCGAATCTATATCTAAAACACGGAAATATCTAATCTAACATTATCCACACGGTTTCCTAACAAACCCAACTAACCTAGATATTTATCCTAATCAAGATCAGAATAATATCATAATTAACAAATATCCTACACTAACTAAAAAATCCTAACAAAAATCTAATCTATATAATTCGATTAAATAATAAAATAAAATAAAATACCAACATAATTAATCCTTCCCAACCAGATCTTTCTACAGATATCTTTCACTTTTGATCGAAATTCCAGATTTCCTAGCGTATTCCAATCTTTATTTTTTCTATTCCAAAAGTTAGGAGCTTGGAAATTAAATAAAATTATGAATGATATAAATCGACCATTGGATAATCTTTTGAACGTCCTACTATTGCATTCCTCATCAATTATTCATATGGTCCAAACGCGTCAAAGAGGTACAACTCCCATGAGTAGTTGCTGCGATTATCATACATCTAAATGCACACCCCATTTCCATCGATGTTACGTTTAGCCTTAGGATTGTTTATGGGTACGTGGTCCCTAACTATAATTAGATTCCCATAACGGACCACCGTCTTTTCTCGTCTCTAATAAATAATAGATCTTTGCTCCCAGAAATCATCAAGCTTTGAAAACGAGGTTACTAATATACAAGTATTGTGAATGAAATATCGTTCATTAGAGCGGTTAGATCATGTTAATTCACGTCAGCGCCAAATGTAATGTTTGTATAAATCCTACTGATTCAAGACAAATGTGAAGATATTTATTTTTTATTGTAATTATCAAAAAAATTAATTTTATTTATTTTTTATGTAATATGAAACTTATAAATTTCATTTTATCAAAATTACAAGAGTCGAAATTGGCTCGTGAGGTTTTTTTGTCACCCACACTTTAACCAAGTGAAATATCCATTTTACATTCGTGAAGGGGTGTCCTCATATGAGGTGGTGGTATTCAAATTTTACTTAAATCCTTATTTTAAATAATGTTATCTACTCATACAACTTAGATATCTTTTGATGTCTTTAATTAATATATACGTGGTATACAATAATTTGTAAGTTGTTTCTAATATCATAAATACAAGTATCTAATTTTGGTGAATCATATAAGATTTAGGAAGGTTCAACCTTAAGAATCATTCATGCAATTGAAATTTGATGTTAGATATATATATATATATATAATATATATATATATATATTTAATATAGTTACGGTAGTGGGTATAGTATATAAGAGAGTATAGGAATGAGGATCTGTGAAAACACAAAGCCCTTAGATGAAAACTAAAACTTTTAATCTGTGATCGTTAGATTTCGAAGAGACGGTCACGATTTATCTATGTATATATTGTATTCAATCTGGGGTACGTTGAAGGTTTAAAGGGTTACACGTGTTATGTTCATCAACAGTAAGCTGAAAGCTGTGTGTACCTTGTAGGGCTTCGCCCCGCCTTAGGGGGCGTGACCTCAGCTTTAGTGTCATGGAATTGAGCCATGGAATCCGCATGTGAATGCGTTGGGGTGTGTTGTCGAATTGAGGGATCGCCACGTGCTATATAGGTTATTCACACGGACGCCCGAAACATTGGTTTGCCAATACTAGTGCGCCACAAATAGGTCCAGTTAACCAAAGTTGGTGGGTTCGGGGACAATGGTACGGATGAATTAGTAACCCAATCGCCTGCATGTAGCGGCCTTACTTCGGTCTCATTTGTAAGTTCCATAAGTCATATACAATTGAATTCAGATAGACCTATTGAATTGGATCTTGAAAGCGTCACTAATCTATAATTATATTAGGTGAGTTGCTTATTATTACAAACATGACTTCTATCATGGATAAAGCGATCACTTTGATTATATAGTCTAAATTAATTAAGTGTGTCTATAAACCGGTCGTTTCCATGATTATACTGTACTTTTTATGTGGTACGCATATATTTCCGGTCTTCATTTTAGCAAATATATCAAGTGTGATAGAATAGTGTACATAACGAATATGAAAAACAAAGGTTAGTAACATGATAATATTATTGTGTGTCCTTCTCACCTTGTCACTGCAAATACACAAATCGTTAAATGTAAAAAACTAAAAGAACATTCTTGATCGATTGCTAATCAAAGACAAAGAAAACGTGTTTAGTATTGATAATAAGATATGCATAATGGACAAATTGTGACAAGAATGATGATAAACGAATTAAAAACGTTAAAGACAATCCTACATATTAGCATGGAACAATTGATGTGAGTTTCTACATTTTTTTTTAATTAGATTGAAACTCGTAATAGTTATTAATTAGATTGAGAAAAGAGTATGTTTAAGTGGCGAGTAATCTCAGAAATAAACTTGTTATTGCTTGTGTTGAAATCAAATCAGAATAATGCTTAGAACTCGAGAACGAATGTATTTAGAGTGTTTTGAGAGAGTGAGAGAGAGAATAACGCAAGTTAGGGACGGAGAGAGAGAGAAATAGGACGGTGGTTCAGTTTGAAAAATCGTGTGGTCCGTTTCGGAATGAGCAACGCGCGTATTATAGCGCGAGGGGAAAAAAGGAGGAGAAACCTACGTATATACGCAGGAAGCTGCGTATATACGCAGGTCCTGTGTATATACTCTCGCGGCGTATTTTTGATTTCCTCCGATTTCTTATTTCCATAATACGTGATTTGCCTTGATTCGACGCACCTAAGACACCTTGCTCTCCAAGCAAGGAGTTCTAGAGTGTTTAGAAGGTTCCGTATTTCCGGAGTATTTTTTGTGTATTTTGTGATTTATTTTTTTTTGTATTTTTTGCGTATAAAAACTTATAAAAATCATAGAAAAATGTAGAAAAAATCAAAAAAAAATATCTAAAAATACTGGTGAGCTCAAAAAAATGTGAAGAATGGCATGAAAAGTGGAAATTAATAGGAGATCACCAATATAAATTATTTAAAAAAAATCCTAAAATAGAAAATAATTTAAATAAATAAAAGAAAATATTTTTTGCCCCCTTTGTTTGTCCTTTGCTCAATAGTTCCGAGTATGACCTCACGTATTTCCAACTTTTGTGAGTTCAAAGCATCTTTTCTGAGTCGAAACAATCGTGAGACGCGGTATGTTTCATCATCGATTACTCATTTGGGGAGACACATTTAGGTGTCTACAGTACCCCTTTACTGCTTGTATGTACGCCTTAAAATGTAAAATGTACCCATTTATTTTGGTTTTCACGTTTTCATATAACATATGGTTTTCATTGGATCCTGACTCTATATATATATATATGTATGTATATATATATTAATGGCGGACACCAATTGGGCATTTTTTTTCAATATTTGAGCATATTTTTTTTCCTCGATCGTGACCAATTATCTTTTTCCTTACCTCGGTAGGTTATTAATTTTAAAAAAACACCCCTATTTTCGCTCATGATTAGTTTTTTTAATCATTGACGAGAGTACTCTTAAAAGACACATTAATTAAGCATGTTTTTATTATTGTTATTGGTTTAACATGAATTTCATAGGATCCTACGGTTCAATTCGATCCTATCCCCATCATCGTCGAAAGTAGAATTTCAATCTTATAAATAACTTTTTTCCCCTGTWATTTGTAACTTATGTGCTAATGTAACATCCCGTACTCCAACAACTTGACGATTTTAGTGAAAATAACATAAAAAATGTTGCTCTAAATATCAAACGAAGTCAACTTATACGAAAAGAACAACMAAAACTTAAATTTTTACTAAAAACATAGTTATCACACGAAACTTATTTGAAGTCTTACAAACAAAATAGAAAATAGGAACAACCTCATTATTATGTAGAGTAAATTAGAAAATAAATTAAGCCAAGTAAAACTCTAGATCTAACTCTAGTTTAATAGAGATTGACCYTTACTATAGGTAGGGACCTATAGCCCTTCCATAATCCTGACCTAAAAGGTTATAAACTTATAATCCTACAATTAACAAGTATTTGAAAAACAACATAAAATTTCAARAGTCAATACCTTACTAGTAAATTAAAAGGTGATAATCTTGCAATCAAMTAACTAGCTAGTTGTTCTTTGTAAAACAAGGAGATCGTTTAGGAGAGATGATTGATCAACATTAGAATTAAGTCTTTCAACGCAAGCAATGCCTTATTTGTATAACAAGTGACCAATTACTTCCAATGCAAGTAAACAACAAAAATTTTAAAAGGTTTCTAGCATGGCTACCCTTAACAAACATAACAGTAATAATTAAATATTTAACCTATAGAAAATGAGGAAAAAGATTAATCTGAAACCATAACTTTGATTCGTTAATTAAAAGTCATCCGACATCTACAATAGAAATTAGTAGCAACCAAATACATATCAAAATATATCAAATTAAATTTTACATTGGAGGTCTCACGAATAATGAATCCGATAAATGGTATGGCTCACGAAGAGAATTGGAGGTTTCACGAAGAGCATTAGAAGTCTCATGAAGAGAATACTATATGGACTTATTGTAATAAGTAATAAAAATAAAAGTAATAAGAAAAGGAAAAGAAAAGAGAAAGGGGCTTATCATCGACCTTTACAAGATTTCGTTCGTGGGCTTGAGCCACGGGTCTCGCACTTGAGTGCATTGGGGTAGTGTTGTCGAGTGGGAGAATCGCCACTGTGCGTATACAYGTTAATCACGGACGCRCGAAACATTGGTGTCAAGTCAATGGCCCCACTATTTGATCCAGTAACTAGTTCGTGGGTTCAGGGACATGGTARGGAAAGAATCATTGACCCAATCCGCCCGCATGTAGCGGCCTCTACTAGATCTCGTTGTAATTCCATTCGATCAAATTCATTGAATACACWACAACTTAGCAATTTTATCCTTGGGAAGCGCTCTATCCTTAAAAATCTATTAAAAGTGTGAGTTTCTATCATGCAAATATCACCACCTATCCTAATTGTTGTGACTACTTCAAATTAATCAAATTAATAAGGTGCATAAAATCCTTTTGTCCATGATTAATCTGAATTTAATGTGATTCAACAATTTCCGGTCTTGTTTAAACAATCAAAAGGTCTCATGCATAAACAATGCAAAAATACATACATGTGGGATGATGTATGAGGTATAGCCAACAGTAAGAAAAATCAAATATATGAATCAAACTTACCTTGTATCACTATCAACACGAAAGAAAACAAAGGTTAATGTATCAAAGCTTTGCTTCCAATTGAATCGCTTAGCACAACAAAAGAGATTGTTAGCATTGACAATTATGAATAAAACAATTGCGATAAGCAAAAACGATCGAAAACTAACTAATTTACATGATTGAATTTTTAAAAAGCAAAAGTAATTATATTAATCAAAATTAATAATAAAAGAAAGAAAAGAGACAGTTTGATTGAATAGCCTCAAAATTGTGCCTAGATTCGCAAATAAGCGACTCCGAAAGTTACGACGGATTCGAGAAATCTTGGATGTTGTGAACGATTTGTGTTTGTGATTGAATTTTTTTGAGAGCTTTGAATTGCACTTCATATAATGATTTCGTTAATGTTCGATTAAGCCACCGAGAGCATGTATTATTAGGCTTTGGGAAAAAGAAGATAAAATAATCGAAATCAAGCATATAGATAACAACCGATATATGGTCTGAGGACGTATATTGGTTTTGTTGTGACTGTGCAAAGCCACGTCAAACAGATCCGTGCCTAATTTTTTTATTTATCTATCTTTTCGTTCGGAATTAATAACTGTGTTTTTGTGCATCTAATCTCCTATCCAATAACCTTTATCCATTTTGGATAACTTGGTGGGACAAGGTTAATCTTCTAGAAATATTTTGGGCATTATCGAATTATCTGGATTTGGTCTACGAATTTCTGATTCATTTTTGTTCGAAAATGTCATTTTTTTATAAAACTTGTAAAAATCATAGAATATCAAAGAAAAATAAAAAAATTAATCATAAAAATATTGATTCGAACTCGTGAAAAATAGAGGACTATGATGAAAAGTTTTGAATTAGGAATAATACCTACGTAATATTCTAAATGCCTAAATAAATAAGCCTAAATAGAAAATAATTAAATAATAATAAATACTTTTCGCTAATTATTGTGCTCTCCGCGTATGATTTCAAACTCAACTTTAATTCAACTTGTTGTAAAGAAGTGGATGTGGTTTATGGACTTTTGTTCTGCAACTTTTGGAATCAAATCATTTTGAGATGTCTACTTTTCCTCATCGGCTATTTAATTTGGGGAACATTTTTTAGGTGTCTTACAACATCCCAAAACAAATGAGGAAGAAAAAGGTTTTTTATAGAGGAGAATAAGAAAAAACTATTATATTATTAAAAAATTATTACTTAAGAATGAATAAAACAATTATTAAAATTTAGATTAAAGTTGGAAAAATTCATTAGTGGATCTCACAACTAACGTTCTTAATGTTTATGTCGTAAAACTCTTGCCAACACACAACTAACTATTCTTGAAAGATGGTTAAACTTCGGTTGTTGGAGTAGATGCCTTTCGTGACAGTGTAATCCGCATAATTTTCAAATATTTATAATATAATTTTCATATAAATATATTACAATTTATCTTATAAGAATAGATATTTTTATTTAAATGCTGTATATTTTTGTTTAAATTATATTTTTGTGATGAAAAGATATATATCTTATTTGAATTTTATTAATTTCCGTGTAAACTATATTTTATGGTAGAAATATATTCTTTCTTCTTCCATCCAAAACAAATTAAATTTAAAAAAAGAAGAGTATTTTAATTTTAACCTAGCTAAAACCTAATCAGTAAAGGGTTTATTTTTCTTCTTTTCTCCTCTTCTTTCACACATAACATTTCAGTTTTCAAAAAATCAAAGGGGAGAAAGAGCGTTGCTTTGCGTTTTGTTTGCTATTGTGTGTCATTGCTACTTTTTGTCGTGTCGTGCTTCTGTGGTTTTTGCCGCCACCCTACCCGGAGCTACCACTCAGTACCGGATCCTCGGGTTCCTACTCCCTCTTTCCGTTCTTTGTTTTTCTTTCTCTATCTTTTAATTCTTGTTTACTTTGTATTAAGCTTGGAAAGTTCTATAATCAGTCATTCGTTTATTTAATGTTTTTGAGGATAATTACTATGAATTCAATGATTATGAGTTTTATGATGATAATTTCAATTAGAGAATATTCAGATTTATTGAATTATAAAATTAGGGTTTTAAAATAAGGTTTTTCAATTTTAGTATTTGATTTTTAGTTATTTTTATACTCGTCATTAATCTTCGAAATTTTAACTGACTGATTATCATACTTTTATACACCTTGGGTAAAATTTTCACAATTTTCCAATCACYTTTACTACTTTAAAAAATTTCATTTTTGAATTGATAGTTTTCGGGTTGCAGATTCGGTTTCTGATTTTTCCTGATTTTTATGTCCATAAAAAATTTACGAAAATTTGTATGAATATTCTATATACAGTAAGCGAGTTTGTGTAAAAGTTTCATAAATTTTCGTGGTGTTTTAGTATTTTAATAAATTATTACATCAGATTGACAATTTTTTGGTTACAAAATATGTTTTGTTCTTAAAATTAATCAAAAAATATTTGTCACGACAATATATGTTAATTATGATATTTTCTGTTTTATTATACCTATTCAAAGTGATTTTTAACCATTGAAAAATATGGCTTTTAAGGTTTTAGAAACACAATTGAATGGTTTAATATATTGTACCACTAGTACGCATATGTCTTGGAGTTGTTAAAGGCTTTTTTGTTAAAGGAAAATTTTTCAAAAATTATTTAATGAATTAAAAGTGCCGAATTTCTTATTGAAAAGCTATATTTTCATGATTTTCAAGCTAAGACTATAGTATAATATTCATACTATTAAATGGGGATTTTTGTTAGAAATAAAGACATAYTTTTAGTGACCTATTGAGACTTATTAAACTACTTAGTATTGTTGTAAATTAAGTGTCATGTGTATTGATTCGAGTTTTGTAATATGATTAGGAGGACATTTCGTAGAGTCAAGTGGCTTTTCGTTCAGTTTATTCAAGGTACGTACTACTTGCGGAATCCTTGATTGTTGTGCATGCTTGAGGATGTTGGAAACGTAGTGTCATGAGTAGGGAACTTCCGTGGAATTGTTTGGTAGTCACGAATAAATTATTTATTGGCGTCTTGGGCAATATTTGTGGAAATTGAGAAATATTGTGGAAATTGGTTTGTTCATGAGGTTTGTTATGGACGTTGTTAATTAGTCATTTGTCTTTAATTAGCTGATTTGGTCTGTTAATGAATTAAGTGGAGTCAAGTATAACTTGATCCATGAGGTATTTTTATTATATGGATAAATTAAGTGGAGTCAAGTATAACTTYTTCCATGAGGTGATTTTATTACTCGTCCATGATATGATGTATGAAGTGAGTAAAAGGAAGTATGCAAGTCTTAATGACGAGATTAGTTGGCTTGTCCAAGGTTTGTCACGTAAAGGAATTTAATATGCCCAAAATTGGTATGTGATTTTTGGTCTTGTTTGGAGTTGGTAAATAATTAACAGTTAAATATAACATGAATGAGCAATAAAACTCTGGATTTGTGCACGTTTGGAGTATTGACAATCAGGGGTTGGGGTTGCGATTTCATTCGCAACTTTTCTAGAGTCGTTTGATCAACACGTCTCTTTTATATTATTTTTTATAAAATGGGGTTGGTTGAGATCTCATCTAGCTATGGTGACGGAGTCGTGCCCGTTCGCCATCTGGTTTATTGTATTTATTTATGCCTTTCGACGGGGAGGCATGGGGTTGTGGCACCTTATTTCTGATGACACTTGATGTCTGTTTGATGTTCCTAAATTGTGAACATGGGTTGAGGACAACCTTGTCTATTGCTCGAAATCATAACATAATAATATATTGACTCATGTGTTGGAGTCGAGTAAACTATTCTTGCGGTACTAATCTGTTAACAGGCCAGCGATGTGATCGTTGGGATAGAGGTGTTAGAGCAGTTTATATGATACGTGTGTTGGGATTGAGTATTTTGGTCTTTGGGTTTGTAAATCATTGTTAAGTGGTTGTGAACACACGCGTTGGGTTTTCTTTTGTATTTGAAGCAGTGTCTATACTTGGTATGATCAGTTTTTAGGGGAGATGCAGTCCGTTGTGTTTTCTTATTATCGTTAAGTTGTATGTACTCATTTGCTGTTCCTGTGTGTTTTTGTGTGTTGTGTGTCGTCCACACATTTTCTTCTTTTGGTGGACCTGTGTGATCATTATTTCATTTGGCAAACTATAGGAGAGCAAGATACTTTTCACAGGATTGTGGCAGGTTGTTGATCGCTATATCATGTGTATTGTGCAACGTTGGGAATATGGGAGTGTTCGAGTGTTATATTCTGGACTACTTGTTTATGTTTCCCTACTGAAAATTTCAGTATTTATAATTGATAAATGGTTTTCAAGTTTCGTTAGTTTGCCAAAATATTATCCTCGGTTTTGATAAAGGACAAAGCTGGTTCCAAGTTGTACGATTTTAAATGCTTTGATAGTTTTCATAAAGTTGTTTGTTGTTGGTTTAGTCATTTTCTGTTGCAATATTCTGAAATAGGCCAAATGTTTTCACCGTGCTGGATAACATGTCAATAGTTCCTCTTTTATCTCATTAAATATTTCAACCAGTAAAAAGGGGGAATTATTGGGGTGTTACAACAACAGGGAACTAGGTTCCATTCCACGACATCGGAAGTTGAAGAAGAACAAAGTCTACTATATAGAGTAGATTGATACCTCAACCTAGTGGAGGACTTTTGGGTGGGTAACAAGCCTACACCAAAGCAAATCTTTGCGGCTAGGCCCAAAGAGGAAATATCTACTAATGGGCTCTTGTTCACACACGAAGGGTGTTTACCAGACTGTTACCGCTAAAAATATATTAGTTGACTTTGGTTTACCAAGATTGACTTAACAAAGCACATGCTATAAGACTAACTTTGACCAAGCCAATCCTAGTGATTAATTAAACTCAAGCGCTAGATAGGGAAAGAAATTAGACAAGACCTAGTCACAACAGCACAACAAGTAGGCCTGTTAAGGAATCGTATTTATACAAACCAGAAAAGTGGAAGAGTTTGAATTTGAAGGAAGAGCGCTAGATAACGCTCAGATGCCAAGTAATTGCAACCACTTCTCCATGATCTCCCTCACGAACCACTATAAATAGAGGATCAGAGGCTAGAAGAAGAACAACAACACATACTATAATAACTACGAAGTATATTTCTTCTTTGCATTTTCCGCTTTTCCCTAGTTTCACTTGGCTTCTCTACAACAAGTTTAATTTAGAAAGTCTTAGCGTAGATTATCATTTATCTTTAGAGAAATACTTCTCTTTCCAATTGTGTAAGCATGGAGTAAATTATATTTCCTTGTAAAACAATTGTAGTATGACTCTATCTTTATCTATAATTGGAAGGGCGTTTATCTTTATCAAATTATAATTGCCCTAAGTTTCAACTTCATTCCACGACCATCTTATGTGATACCTAAAGTTAACTACCTTGTATAGCCATAGTTTATCATTCTTGAAACCGTTTACGTTAGCGAGTATTCAATATAAACAGTAACCTAAGGGGTAGCTCCTAACGCAGAAAGCAAAACACGAACAATTGAAAGTGGTATGATGGCTTGTTGAAATGTACAGGCTCGCAAGAATCAACCACTCAACATGACATAACACTTACGATTCTTCTAGTTTACTACGATTAACATAGGTAGAGAGTACTAGTAACACATAGCCCAAGTACTCTCTGTATAACACTCCAACAATTATTTTTCATGAAGATCAATGATACAAATTGAGATTGTGTGATATTACAATCAAAATTGAGATTATGTGATACTAWTTTTCAAAATATTTTAACTAATTTATTCGTTTATGCGCTTAAATTGATTCCTTGATATGRATGAAAAACAATTGTTGAAGTTAAAGTGTTAATGGATAGAGTTATTTAACATGAACTGACCATCATCAGGCTAGGCCAAGAARTAGATCCGATCGATAAACATTTGGGCCCGAAAACCAACCCAAAGTCATTGAGTTAAAAAATGGACTTGYACGTTGGACCTTATAAATAGACAAGTTCAACTGTCCAAGTGGGTCTAGAGCAGCTCCATGATCCATGGTCATCTTTACATATGAGTSTATCACATATATCTAGAGGTGTCAATTCATTTCAACTATGGTTTTAACTTTTAACTAAACAACTCAGTTCAGTTCATTTTGGTTCAAATGTATACAATTCTTACTTCGATAATGTTCAAATAATATTTCAATTCAGTTTATTTGATGAAAAAAATAGTTCGGTTTGGACCAATTATAGTTTATTTCAATTTGAACTAATAATTTCAACAATTTAATAGTTTGAACCACAACACTTTTACATCTATTTACTATTTTTTTCGATTTTGAATCAATTAGTTTACAGTTTTAAACCCATTTCACATCGATTTGGAGTAAGATTGTCTCAATTTATATTTGTTCACAAAATTGTGGAAACTTCATATTGGGTTTAATATTGGGTTTAAGTCGAGTGTTGTTCGATGTATTGCATGACCAACAACTTTGTACGAGTTATCGCCTTGAACGTTGTGTTGGCTATACATTGAAACAAGTTTTGAATATATGATGGTACGATTGGCTGATGTTTGGTTATATTACTTATGTTTTTGAATTGAAACAACTTATTATTGCATTATTGGCTAATTCGTTAATTTTGTTTGTTATTATATAGTTTCACAATTTTTTTATATCAGCAATTACACTTTTTTCCACGAACTGTAATGCAATTTATGGGTATAAAAGAGGCAATGATGTATAGCAAATCCTTACATGATCCCGGGTCCATGTTTCTCAGTATGGTCATGGGCAAATGTTCATCTCCAAATACAAATATCAATCTCCAAATGTTCATCTTCGAATACAAATATTCATAGAAACATATTGTTCATTATGGTCGTAGGTGCATTTTAGACCTCTTGACATCATATCATAAACTTTTGGATATGGGTTTATACAAGTCAGCCCAATTACAATAACATCAAAGCCCTAAACGATACACAATTTAAATGAAGGCCCATCTTCAACCGTTAATACAGATCCAACAACTTAGGGTTTCCATAACATTTCTCGCATAAAACAATCGTTATATAAAAGCCAACGAAAACCCTAATTTCTGTCTTCTTCAATTCCGCAGCTTAAACCTTTTTCTGAGAGGAGTGAGTGTGAGAGAGAACAATCCAAACTCTCGAAAATGGTTCACAGGGTAAGTTACTGTAATACAATTCGAATTCTTCTCTCAATTAGATCTTACGAGTTTGTTTTCATTTTACGAATTTCTGATTTTAGGGTTTGATTAATTGGTTTTTTTTTTCGTTTGGTTGGTTAATTGTTTAACAGTTTCATCAATACCAAGTTGTTGGGAGAGGTCTTCCCACTGAGAAAGATGAGCATCCCAAGATCTACAGGATGAAGCTTTGGGCTACTAATGATGTTCGTGCTAAGTCCAAATTCTGGTAAAAATTCAATCTTTGATTTTTATTTTTATTTTTTTTGTTGGAAATTAAGTTCATTTTGGTTTTTGTTTTGAATTTATTGATGTTTTTTGATGGGCTCTTTTATTTGTGGTATATGCAGGTATTTCTTGAGGAAGTTAAAGAAAGTTAAGAAGAGCAATGGTCAAGTTCTTGCTATCAACGAGGTAATGTTTTACCACTACTAATGATTTGCAAACAAATGTTTATTTTTTGTTTAMATTTCGTTGGAAATGTTCGTTTTAGGAGAATATGGCCTTTTGTGGATCGTTAAATTAGTCTTGTATTCTGAACGATGGTGATATTCTGTGTAATTTATCAATTTTGGGTTTTTAATTATGATCCTTTAAAAATGTTTGCCTGATTATGATTGAAATTGTTGTTTTAGGGTTTATTAATTAGAACTATTGATTATTAGATCTAAATACCATGTTTAGAAGCGATTGTAGGGGTTTGGCACATTTGGAGGTGAAGTATGTTGAGTTAGGGTTTTGACTTTTGATTATGATGGATGATTTCGATGAAAATTATCAAAAATCAGAGAAAATATAATATGTTGCCAAGTTCACTCTGTAATATTATACAGTGTCGAATTGGATGTGTCATAATGGATTGTTTGATTTCGGTTTTGTTTGTAGTTGGCTATTGATCATGTTGTTCCACATTGATTTTTGGCTTTTTAATGGAAGGAATTGGTAGTAGAGGAACCAATTAGAGGGTTCTTTCTTTTATGTCTACTGTATTGGGCCACACATTAGTGGAGTTTCTTGTTGCCAGTTTAGTTTCAACTTACCCTCGTTTGAATTTTACCGTTTTTGTGTTTTTGGTGAATATGTAATAGCTATCAGATGTATATGGTGGTGTATCCTTCCTTTTTGTTGCATGAGATGTTTAGAGAATGTGAATGAAGTTTGTCAGTCAATCCTCTTTTAATTTGCTAGTTGTTTTATTGTATTGTACTGGCTATTTAATTATTCTGTGAGAGCTCTACTTGTCCGATTATTTACCTTTTGCTAGTTTTCATTTGGGCTGCAAAATATGGTATTGTTACATGAAATAGCTGAAACTTTACTACTGTGAAGTGTTAAAATGAATTATGAACCTATTGTGTGTTTGATGAGTAGAGAACCCATTTGCAGTCTTTTGAAATGCCTGTATTTGCATCTTAATTTTCTTCTTCGTTACTATGTTAACCTGTCTTACTGGTATTGGACATATTTCTAATGGTATTGTCTTCTATTCTTCAATTCAGATCTATGAGAAGAACCTACTGAAATCAAGAACTACGGTATCTGGTTGCGTTACAAAGTAGAACTGTTTACACAACAATGTACAAGGAGTACCGTGACACCACCTGAATCGGTGCAGTGAGCACATGTACACGAGATGGATTTCTCTCGTCACAGAGTCAGGGCTCCCTGCATTCAAATCAATCAAGACTTGCCACAGTTCCTGAAGAGCTTTGCAAGAGGGAGAGACAAACAGTTCCACAGTGCCGATATCAAGTTCCCATGGTGTTCAAGAAGTTTAGACTCCATCCAGAAGTGAAGACTAACTTACAAGGCAAAGAAGCCTAATTTGTTTCATGTAAGAGCAGATCTGTTTGCAGGGTGTAGTCAGAGTTGAAAATTTTGCTAGAACATATTACATTGTTATGGTCGACCATGGTTTTTATTATGATAGTTTGTCAGACAGATATGAGTTATTATCAAACTTGTTTTTGTTTTCTTTACATCTGGAAACAATCTTTATTGATAATTTGATGTTTGTCTCTGGTATCGTTAATCAAGTGGTTACTCGTAGACTTTTGAGTAGAATGAGTGTTGCAACAAATTATTTTCTCGATTACTGTAGAATCATTTGATTTACTTCTTAATTACTTCATGGATATATCGGTTGCATTGCTTAAAAACAGTGTTGTGCCTTGATGTTTAGAACTAAATACGAAGTAAATGTATTAGTATAGTAGTTTGACCTGTCAATTCATCAACATTCAGTTATGGTTGAACTCCAAAACAGTTCTCAGTATTAATACCCAACAGTTCACGTTCAGTTCAGTTTGAACGACAATATTCAGTTCAGTTCAGTTCAGTTGTATAACCAGTTCAGTCAATTCAGTTCGGACTCAAAGTCAGTTCGTTCAGCTTTGGACGGATTGAAACAGTACTCAGGTTTTAGTCCAGTTCAGTTCATTCAGTTAAAACGAGTCAGTTTCAGTTCAGTTATTTTGGTTGGTATCGGTTCAGTTCATTCAGTTTAAAACGAATTTCAGTTAGTTGGTTCGGTTTTGGTTGGTATCGTTCAGTTCAATTAGTTTAAAACGAGTTCAGTTCAGTTTCATTCAGTTTTTTGTTGGTATCGGTTTCAGTCAATTCAGTTTAAAACGAAGTTTAGTTCAGTTCAGTTTTGGTTGGTATCGGTTCAGTTTCAATTCAGTTAAGAGTTATTTCTTCAATCCATCCAGTTCAGTTTGGGTTCGTTTGGTTCAGTAATCGCTTGTACTAATATTTAGTTAGTTTGGTTTTGATTTTGATCGGTTTCAGTTCAGTTTTCAATTCAGTAAAGTTGAGATTCTGTTCAATTTCAGTTTTGGATGATATTAGTTTAGATACAATTCAATCACCATAATTCAGTTTCAACGTCAATTCATTCGAATTTGGTTGATTTCAATTGGTTTCAATACATTCAGTTTGGTTTGTTTTATGTTGGTTTGTGAAATTTTTTTTGTTTTTTTTTTGATTTTGAATTGGGATTGGTTCGGGTTTGGTTGGTAAGTATTTACAGTTAGCTCAATTATTGAACAAGATCCAGATCAATTTGATATGATTTCGGTCAGTTCAATTCAGTTAGTTGAGATTTAGTTCATTCAGTTTTGGATGATATTTTAGTTTTAGTACAATTCTATAAACCATAATCAATTCAATCCAATTCAATTCGAATTTGGTTGATATCGATTGAGTTCAATTCGTTTGGCTTGATATCGATTGAGGCTCAATTCCGTTTGTTTGTTTATGTTGGTTCGGTTCCATTCAGTTGAGTTGGAATTCGGGATTGATTTCGAGTTGTTGATAGCGTTTCAAGATAAGCTTCATTATTTAACCAAGATCCGATCATTTGATTTATAGTTAATTTAGTACATTTGTTCGAATTTGGTCTAAAATAGCTTCGAGTTGGTTTACGATGTCGTCGATCATGATTTATAGACGACTGAGGAATATAAAAGGTGAAACGTCACATTAAGTTTATGGATGTTCGTTAAGTTGTGAGCCACAATTTGACATCAATTGACTAAACAACTCAATCTAAGTATTAATAGTATTCAAATCACATCAAGTCAATTAATAATCATAATATAATTGTTACACAATCAACTTCATCTAAGATCAATTAGATAATTACAATATACAAAAATAATATGTTATATATTAGATAATTACGTATTTCAACTGATAATCGATCATAATTATACTATCATACATAATCATGCTTATTATTTCATTTTGATAATCACTCATGAATTATTTCAAGTTTCTTTTTAGGTGTAATTTTATAGACTTTTAAATTTCATTAATAGAATTAAATTTAATATAAATAACATTATAATATTGATTAATCAAATATAGTTGATAATTTGAAATAAATATTTGCATAAATTTTAGCAATACAAAAGAACAAGTTCTTTTATACTAAGAAGTTATTTAGAAAATCAATAAGTCATTAATTACTCATATTAATTTAAAAAAGAATTTTTATTTCTAATAAAAAAAACAATGTAAGATTTCTATTGGTTCACCAACACCATACATGGATTGCCAAATTGGGCCAAAGGCATGTTAAATCAAACCCTTCATTTTGAAATCATTTGATCTAAACCATTAATTAAACATCTTCTTAAATAATCAACCTTAGATCTACAAATTTAATCTAAACGTTGAAGTTTGCAACTTTGCAAGTTGCAACTTGCAACAACATACTTATATTATAATTTATCAACTTGCAACAACAATAATTATATTACTTGTTCTAGTATGAGCACAATTTTCATATTGATTCATCAACAGTGTTATAAGAATAACAATGGATATGTATACGTAATATACGAGTCTCATATATATTTAATCATGTTTTAATGTGTCATTCTTAGTTTTATTACCATTAAACTTAACATTATCTCATATCAAAATTCAATTTAACTTATTTATCATTACATAATCTATCTCAAAATCTCTCTTCAAAAAAATAAAATAAGTCTATCTAAAATCTCACAAATTACTTATATCTTAAATAATTAATCAGTGTAAAATTATCTAATTAATAAAGTGTAAAATTCTCTATTATTTATTTGGTTTTATTTAGTTTTTATTTCAATTAAATTTTAGTTTTCATTTTGTTTTTGTTCAGTTTAATCGTAGTTAGTTTAGTCTATTTTAGTTTAGCTTATTACTTTATTAATGTTCATTAATTTTTAGTTTTCAGTTAGTTTCAGTTTCAGTTGATTCGGTTCAGTTAAGTTCAGTTTCAGTTAATCTCAGTTCGTTAAGTTAGTTTCAGTTTTGATTACGGCTTCAAGTTAAGTTCAGTTTCAGTACTTCGTAGTTAAAGTTCATTTCAGTTAATTTCAGTTCAGTTATTTCAAGTTCAGTTAATTTCAGTTTTAGTTAAGTTAGTTCAGTTAAATATCAGTTCAGTTATTTTCAGTTCAGTTTTAATTTCAGTTCAGTTTTTAATTTTAACATTAATTCAGTTTTCAAACAGTTTTTCAGTTTCAGTTTTGTTGTTCAGTGCAGTTTGTTCCAGTTTTTCTTATAGTTAAATTCGTTTCAGTTTTGACTCAGTTCAGTTAAAGTCCGTTACATTCATTTTCAGTTCAGTTAATTCAGTTATATATGCAGTTTATTCAGTTAATTAATCAGCTTGATAACCAAATTGACAGCCTCAATTAGTATGGCTAGTTTGATTATTCTCTCTTTCAACATGGCTTTGTTTTTTTTAAAAGAAAAAAATGAAAACTTGCCTGCTGCAYAATGTGAATCAATTCCAGTCTAGACTCGATTGGACCTGATGTCTGTTTCGATTTAAGACCTGTTTTACGGAGTACTCTTTTTTTACTTCCCCAAATGGGACCTTTACTTGAACAATCACACATAATCAAATTTACTTTTTTCTAAAATCACACATTTACAAAATAAATTGTACCCTTTTGAATTTCAGAATTACATTTTAAAATCCCTAGATAGCAGGGAGATTGGGACAACTCCTAAAACATGAAGTCAACTTCGAAGAAATAGTGAGGCGTTTCATGGTTTTAGGTTATTTGCCAAAAAAGAAAAAAAAAATTGTGCAAAAATAACCTTGTAAAAGATTTTTGGGTTGTCCTACACAGGCCTGTCAATTCGGATCAACAGTTCAGTTATGGTTGAACCCAAATAGTTCAGTTCAATACAGTTCAGTTCAGTTTAACGATAAATCAGTTCAATTCAGTTCGACCAAGTTCAGTTCAGTTTTGGACGGATTGAAACAGTTCAGTTTAGTACAGTTCAGTTCAATTCAGTTAAAACGAAGTTCAATTCAGTTCAGTTCAGTTTTGGTTGGTATCGGTTCAGTTCAATTCAGTTAAAACAAA
>SNQN01011060.1:7615-20088 GCA_008642245.1 Bassia scoparia | reverse complement strand
CCCGTCCGTCTTTGTTAGGTACTGGAACCACATTTGCTAACCATTGAGGATAATTGATGAACCTAATGAAGGCGGCATCATGTTGTTTGATGACCTCTTGCCAAATGTTAAGTGCAACATCTGGTTTCATGCGATTGAGCTTTTGTTTAACTATATTAGCCCATCTATGAGCGGAATTKTATTTTGTGCAATGTCTGGATAAATCCCTGGCATGTCTTCGTAGGACCAAGCGAAAACATCCCGYAATTCCCTTAGTGTTCCAACTAGTTTATCCCTTTCTTGTGGACTCAGTGTCAGACCAATCTATGTCTCCCACGACGTGTCGTTGTCGGAGATGRCTACCTTTTATGTTTGCTCGATGATGGAGGATTTCTTTTCGTGCTCTTCTATTGCCTTTATTAACTCATTATTGTTTTGTTTGTTTGCGAGTTGTGAACTAAAGCAATCATAAGAGGGAAAAGAAGAGTAAGTAGAAAGGAGCATGTTAATAAACTCTTGAGAGAGTACAGATAAGTTAGTCTTCGAAGAGACTTGATTGAAAAGGGAAAGGGGGACACTAGGATCCTTGATAGACTCGGGAGGACGCTCCCTAAGACTAGTTATCTTAGCTTCTACAGCCCTACACTTAGAATTGGTCTTTAATTCAGAATCCTCAAGCATTGGTCCTTCACCCATGGTGCACTTGATGACCTTGCCTCCTGGAGTAGTTATTTTCACGGTTTTCTGTTTCCAAGCTGCTTCTTCTTGGATGGTGGAAGTGTATGAATGTTGGCTCCTCCTGCTTTTGGAAATATCATGAGCTCACCTCTTGCAATTAGGTAATGCCCTATGTCTCTAAGGTTGTAGCATTCSTCAATTGAATGGCCATTGCCCCTGTGATAATGGCAATACATGTTAACATTCCACCATTTGGCCCTTCTTGCTATAAGTGGGTCAAAAGTAGGGCCAATGGGCTCAAGAAGCCCAGTCCTYGTTAAGTGGCCGAATATGTGGGTGTASGTGTAGGACGTGGGRCGCGCCCTCGCGTATAGCGGGCGCGCGGCTTGGTACTACATCGAGGTGCTTTGCGTGGGCTTGAGCCACGGAACCCGCACGTGAGTGCGTTGGGGTAGTGTTTGTCGAGTAAGGGGATTCGCCACCGTGCCTATAAAGGTTATTCAAGGACGCCCGAAACGTTGGTGCCAAATTTAAGGTCTAATCGATGCCAAAACAAATGGCCCCACTGTCCAATTCCTAATAATACGGCCCCACCCAACGTCGAGACGGTTCTCAGCGGGACATGGTAGCGGAAATCATGATTTGGTAGACCCAATTTCGCCCGCCAGTATAATAGCGGACCTCTACCTCGGTCTCATTGCAATCTCCATTCACTTCACGGTTATTGAATGCACCATAACTATACATTTTAGCACCTTAGAAGCGATGTGACATAACCCTAAGATATACGAAAGCGTCTACCAAATCTGCGTTTCTATTTCAAAAGAAGAGACCTACCTGAACCTCAAGAAATTGTGACCTATAGCGTATAATCAGAACATCTCAAACCGCGTGACCTAAAAACCGGTTGTTCATAATTAATCTGATTTTTATACAGTGATCTCAGATATTTCCGGTTCTTTAATTTAGCAAAAAATATATTACAACGATGATGTAGCAACCATGACGTATTGCGACAGTACATGAGCATTCCCAAAACAATATTACAAACCAATCTTATCCCTGATATCTACAACATAAAACAAATGTTAGTTCAGTAATAACAAAACGTGCGAAATTTGAACTAAACTCCGCCGGTGGATCGCTATACACGAATATATCAACCCCAGACAAGCCACAAAGACGAATCCGTTCAGTACTTGACTAGTATTAATAATAGATGATATATGAAATAAAGGAGAACGAAAACTATGAAAAAACATTAACTACTCCTCAATTTACATGGAACAATTATAGTGAGTTTCTACATAGTTTGTTTAGTTAAGATCGAAACTCGTAAATGCTTTATTAATTAGATTGAGTAAATGAAGAATGAGTTGGTTTCAGTGGCGAGCTAACTCTCATCAAATATTCAAACCTTGTTATTGCCTTGTTTCGATCCCGAAACAGAATCGTATGCTTTAGAACTCTAAGAACGAAATTGTATTTCAGAGTGTTGTTCGAGAGAGTTTGTATGTAGAGCCATGAGGAGAATGGACCAGAGACATGAATACGCCAAGTTAGAGACGGAGGAAATATCACGCGCAATAGACGTGTGTTTGAAAAAACCGTGTGGTGTTTTTCCGGAATGGAGCAAGGCACGTATTTATTAGGCTGCGAGGGGGAAAAGGAGTGAGTAAAACCCTGCGTATAAGTTATTTCTTCCGCGTTCGCGTATCTTTTTTTATCCTCCTTTCCTCACCACGACCGATCGTCTCTCTTTTTCCATAAATACGTTGATTTCGGCTTTGATTCGACGCACTCTTAGACAACCCTCGCCTCCCAAGCAGGAGTTCTAGACGTGTTCTAGAAGCCAGGTAACCATACGATCCACGTATTTCCGGAGTATATTTTGTGTGATTTGTATCCTAATTTTTTTTGTATTTCCTGGGATATAAAAAACTTATAAAAATCATTAGAAAAAATAACAGACAAATCAGAAAATAATCTAAACAAATACTGGTTCGGAGCTCAGAAAAATGTGAAGAATGCAATGGGATAATCTATAGGACAGTACTGCTCACACACTCCTATGGAGGATCCACCAATATCAAAAAATTCCTAAAGAATAGAAAGGAAAACCTAAAAACTAGCAAAATAATAAATAATAAAAAGAGAAAATGTTTTGCCCCTTTGTTTGTCTACCTTGCCTCAAAGTTCCCGATTATGACCATCGACGTATTATTAGTCCAACTATTATATAGTTCAAAGCATCTCTTTCTATTCCGAAGAATAATCCGCGACGACCGCGGTAGACGCATGTGTTCATCATCTGATCCACTCTTTTGGGGACGACATTTTTTAGGTGTCATATCAGAAGCCCACTCTGACTGAGCTCTAATACTGACAAGACGTAGTCTCGATAGCACGAAAGGGTCAAAGTAATTCGAGATTCGGGGACGAAGCAACTCAAGACGTTCTGCCGACCCTGGAGTCACCCTTTTTCGCAACATCCACCCATCGGTTACCTGCCAAACACACATGTTAGTTTTAACCCGAGCCGTGTCTTGATATCCCGATGCAGGCGTCTGAAATTTGCTTATCACCTTGGAATTTTTTTTTGTTTCGGGGAAGCAAACTCCAAACCGCGGAAAGAAGTGCGCAAACTTATTGACGGGGATGAAGATCACAAAAACCGAGAGATGTAACGGAATTTTTGATAGCGGGACTGAGAATTTCCAAGACCGCAAATTCGGTTGACGGAAACCTTCAGTGTAGCGAGTAAGATCATCCAGACCCGAAGAATGTTATTGCTTGAGATTCTACATGTCGCGAGAATGAAAACCATTAAGACCCAAAGAATCGTTGTGCTGGATTTCTGTACGGGAGAAATTTCTGCACCCGAAAGATGGTTGCGCTGGATTCTCTGTGCTTAGGAATAATCGTCAGACCCGAAGCTTGCATATATGGAATTCTGTGCGGGAGAAAATTCCAAAACCCGAAGTGTTTTTTAAAGAGCGTGTTGTTGAAGAAGCCCCCACTTTGACGGGGGGGGGGGGGGGGGGGGTCATTAGGGTCTGAAGAGACGAATCAAGAGTATTTCTGATTCGGCACGGAAGCAACTCAAGACGTTCTACGACCCTTGAGTTACCCTTTTTGCTGCTTGGTACCTGCAAAACAAAGGTTAGTTTTATCCCTTATACCGCGCCCCATCGGGTTTTATCCCTTGAAGGCATCCTGGATCTCGGGCCTGCTTCTCCCTACGGCTTGACCTCTGCCTTTGATCACCCGCGTAGACACCCCTGCTCTCCAAAGCAAGAGTCTAGGAGTTTCTAGAAGGTCTCCACGTATTTTCCGAGTATTTTTTTATTTGTATTTTGTTATTTCTTCGTATAAAACTTATAAAAATATAGAAAAAAAGAAAAATCGATGAAATAATAATCCTAGAAAATATGTTGAGCTTTTCAGAAAAATGTGAGAAGAATGCAATGGAAATTATGGAGATCAACCAAATAAAAAATCCTAAAAATATAGAAAAGAAAACTAAAAAATAAAATAATTAAAATAAATAAAAGAAAATGTTTGCCCTTAGTTTGTCCTTATTTGCTCATATAGTTCCGAGTTATGACCTCAATACTTTCCACAACTTCTTCATGAGTTCCAAAGCATCTTTCAATCGAAACAAGTCGCGAGACGCGGTCTGTTCTCATCACTGGAATACTTCTTTTGGGAGACATTTTAGGTCTACAGTAGGCACCGTGGTGGGTGTTAAGCATCCTTTATTAGCGGTTTGATTGCCCCTCAATCTTAGACTTTCGCATTTGATTAACTCGGTGCCACCTTTTCCCAGTCCATGTTTTTCAGGATAGGATCTTAGGCAAATTGGACTTAAGAAAGGATTGTTAATCGCTTAATCTGATCACAATTGATTTGGTCATTTTTTGTAGATCATTTGTTCCGAGGAGACTAGACACTCTCTTTCACACGAGATGGGGTCATAAGGTCACACCCTTCACTTTCCTGTAGGTGCTCTTGTCTGCAGCACTTGACCTTCAAGAAGGCATAACGCTTGAGGCATATTGTGCAGCTTCTCAAAGCAAGTTGAGAAGCTCAGCGTTTTCCAAACACCTAAATCGATCAACCTTGACATTCAGCTCGGCCGAAGTCTCATTTGAGCGTGCGAAACTTAGGTTCATCTGAGCGTTTCTTCGTACCCATTAGCGCCAATGGTTTTGGGTGTCGTGGGGCTGCTTTAAACTCTGTGGAACCGAGCCCTGTGTCTACGAGCTCAAACGTGGCTTAGTGCGTGACTATGCCTGTTTCACATGGACCAAAAGTTAAGTTCCACGCTCTGTTTCAACCATGTAATGACATGCATGTCTTAGGCGATCATTCCCTTTCCCTATTCGAATGATCTAATAAGTAAAGATGCCGCAATGAAAGTCTGGAAAGTTCGCCTTTTGCACTGTTATATTTGTCATTCTCTCTTTTTTATTTTTTTTCTTTTTGCCTTTTTTTAAAAAAGCGAAGTGCCAAAGGTTCAACGTCCGTTAACAAATAACAATTGTATGACTCAACACAGACGCATTGCCTACTGATTCTACTTTATAACCATTTTGACATTACAACGCCTAAAGAAAAAAATTCACCTTGCTATATGAGGACTCGTTACATGACTCGATGACTTGTTTGTTACCGTACGCCAAAGCTAGGTCCTTAGTCTAAAGCACATGCATGTTTGTCAACACTAGCATGAGCCCTATATGAAAAATGAAAAATCAAAAGTCCAGCCACCTAGATGTCTTAGCTACATTTCGAACGGGTCAGTTCTAGGTGTTTCCAAAAAGGTCCGAGAGGACTAGCTTAGACATGGTCCCTTAACACATCTAACCGCCATATTGATGATCAAAAGAGGTCTAAACCATTATGGCTTCATAGTGCACTCGGTCGGCGCATCATGGTGGGGGAATGGGCATGAAGCTTAAGAGTTGGTTACATAGGTAGTCGCACTCACGCGCCAATCTTTAAGAGAGCCCCCCCCCCCCCCCCCCCCACCCTCAGGTCTTGTCTCAACTGATAGAACACACTTATATGAGACATGATGCCTAAAAAGCGGATACTCCAGTGCCAACAACGTAAGTACCGCATAATATGGAGGATGCGTAAACACATATCGTCTTTAAGACGTAAATTCGCAATAACAATTGAGTATTTTCCACGCATTACGAAGTAATAGCTTTAGTGAATTCCCAAGTGAAGTCAACTAGAAATGTACCGTCGTACGGCGCGATACGGCCTGATAAGACCGAAAAATGTCTCCCCACAATTGAAAAGCCCCGATGAGCGGATAAGGTACGACATCCGAAATAGATTTAATTTCCGGAAAATACGACAAATCCATTAAACCACATCCATTAACCACATCCATTGCACAAGTCGAATTAAAGATGAGTTTGAAATCATACGCCGACAGCATAATAATAACGGAAAAGTTTTATTTTATTAATTTTTTAATTATTTTCTATTTTTAGGATTTTTAGAATATTTTCCGTATGTTACTTTTCTAATTTCCAATTTTCATTTGTTCTTCTCATTTTTTTGAGTTCGCCAGTATTTTTAGATTATTTTTCTTATTTTTCTTTAATTTTCTATGATTTTTACAAGTTTTATAAAATGATTTTGGAAAATAAATGAATTCMAAAATTTGTAGATAAATTCAAAAAATTCGAGAATTACACGAAATATTTTAAATTAATCTTGTACAACAAGTTTATCCAAAAGTGGMTAAATGTTAAYTYAGATGGCAATTAAATGCAAAAACACGGATATTAATTCCTGAACGAAAAGGTAGATAAAATAAAAATTAAGCACGGATTGCTGACGTGGCAAGCCACGTCAGCTACAACTGTATATGCGGTGCTAATGACTGTATATACAGTTGTGATGAATGTATATACGGTCCACAGGACCGTTGTAGATACCTACATTTGTGCCTCCATAAAGACCAATGATTTAGCTATACCACATTGCAATTGGTTCAATCTAAAGAACAACTGCCTCTAAACAAGTCCCTAGAATCTCRATTTGCAAAGCCAGAGCACCTATTAATCTATTATTGCCTAAAGCACCCTTAAAAATAATTTTTAATCTCAAAACAATTTTCATTTACTTTAATTATTTTTCTAGAAATTTTTCAGGATTTTTCTAAGCACTTTTGCAATTTTTCGGAGTTTCCAATAATTTAATTAATTTAGCAATAATTAATTAAATTATAAAAACAGCTCCAAAAATTACGAAATTTTAACACAAGACACTATATTTTACAAGGAATGTTTACAWAATTTTTTCCATAATTTTTTCGATTTGTGCATATATATTCATGAATTTCTTAAGCAAAAAGCGCAACCGAGTGAAACGTGGTCTTCCGGAAGCTTTCGGAACCTACCGGAACATTCATCCTCTATCTTCTCATGCATGACACACACTCATACAAGCATGAAATATTTTGTTTCCCAAAATAAAACACAAAAATTGCAAGAAATTAAAGTGATATTTGGCAACAACTTGGGCGCTATTTCGCCCAACTTGGGCGCTATTATGCCCAGATCAAGTGTTTGCACATGAAAGATTCCTATAAATAGGACGTTTTGGCTTTYGTTTCAGACAATTCGGAGTTATAATGAATCCTCGACGACATTTTCACTCAAAACACTCCGAAAACACTTCAATTTCAATTCCATTCAAAAAAACTCTTTCAAAATTCTTCCAAATTCTAAACACATTCAAACACATTCAATACAAGAGATTTAAGCATTCAAGGCACTTGTTCAAGGATCTTATCGACCACGCGTTGTTGGTATAATATATGAGTCCACAAAAACCATAGAACTCATCCCTTTCTTCTCTTCTCTTCAATTTTTCATTCTTTTTGTTTATTTCTTTTCAATCTCCACTAATCATGTAATATGGATTACTCAATTACTCGACATCAATTAACATGTAAATAAACCTTTTCTTTTCTTTATTTTCAATTTGATTTCGATATTATTATATTTACAATTTTCTGTAATTTCTTAATGTAAATAGCGATTGGCGCGGCGATTCAATTCAATTCTAACTCTTGTTTTTTATTTTGTTTTTGGATAGCAATTTGAGGTAAGTCTTCTTCTTGCTTCTTCTATATCTCCTCATGCTCTTGTACATAATTTTCAAACAACCATTAATTTTGCTAATTAAAGACCTATTAATTGCTTGCCATGCTAATAGATAATTATGGATTTACGGTATAGGATCCTGAATCTTGACCTAATTCAAGAAGAACAAGAATTAATAGTCTTTACATGCATTAATCAACTGCCTAGTTACTAAGGACTAATACAACATATGTGTTGTCAATGTTACAATTGGAATTTGCATGAGCACAAGTTAAGGCCGAGATGGCGGGTTTTGTGACTACTTCGCCCTTACCCTCGCCCTAATCAGACCCGGTGCACAACCAGACAAGAGTCTTTCCTTCTTTATGCAATATAGGCACAGGTAAAACGGGTTCTGCAACTTACGAAGAGGTGGTGACGACTTTCTCTATTCGATTTCGAGTATCACACCAACCTTGTGATGCCAAGCATATCTCAACTATGAAAAATATGACTAGAATTCAATTATTTGCAATACGTGTCTCACGAGACGTACCCCGCGGGCAAAGGGACCGGACCTAGTCTAGCCCGGTGATGCCCCGACCTGTCGTACAGTTTTTGGCGACTTTACTGGGATTTCTTTGGGGTTAAAACCCTATAGAACAAGTGGACGAAACTTAAAAAGTCTCGCAATTCACCGAGTGATATATGTAAATTGTGCTAGCATCTGTCATAACTGTACTTAGTATGTGCACAAGTATCACGCTTTTAGGCAACACGCTCGTATGAAGTGTTTTTAAATTCTAATCGGAGACCGACGAGGGCTCACTTAAATTGCGGCGCTGGTGCATCACCATGTAACAACTCTTAAGCTCGATGCCCATGACCCCACATACGCGTGGTCGAAGTTCCCTACGAATGTCTAATGGTTAGCCTCCTTGATCATACAGCGGGCTAGATGTTTACGTGACCATTCCTAAACCAGTCATTGGCCTCTTTTGGCACCTTGACGACCTAGTAACCTAGGTACATCTTTGTGCTGATGTGCTTTTATGATTCTATATTGTTGCATTATCATCCCCCTTGCCACTTCTTCTCGAGTCACCGTGGCCCTATGAATCCAATTCCCTTCCAGTCCATCCATATTTAATTCACTCAAATTTCAGTCCCACTCAAAATCCTATCAAATTCAATGTCTGCATTTCATCGGGCCATATACATCCATAGTCTTTAGTCCACATCCAAGTTCTCCATCTACAAATTCTCACTTTCCACATAATAAACTTCTCTCTCTACTCTATATCCACTACTTAATCCACATAATAAAAGCCCAATGGTGATCAATTCAGTCGTCTATTCAAAGTCATCCAACTAGAGTCTTAGTTGTCGAGCTCTAGCCAAACCTAAAAAACCGAGTCTTTGTTCTATGTCTAGCACCAAGTACATAATTCCCAAGTCTATTCAAGTCTAGTGAAATTCCAAGTGCCTTAATCCAACTAAGGTGCAATTCTAAATTGTTCCAATTCCAATCAATCTACGTCAAATGAGTACATAGTGTCAACCTAAACGAGTTCCAAAACTTATTCCTTAGTCACTTTGAAAACTAATCGTAGGTACTCGATCACACTAGTCACCCAAGCCCAATAATCAATCAAATTGAGTCTATGCGTCAGAGGCCTTCAACCCAGATGATGTTTCCAAAATCCGTCAATCCGCGATCCCCTAAATCAACAATCAAGTTCATACAGTGTTGAGTAATTTACATCTAGATCGGAGGTTCAATGCCTATAAGTCTAAGCCAAGAGTCAGTCCACACAATCAATAGCCGGTACCCAAGACCAACCACAGATCAAAGCTAGCTTTAATGCAAGAGGTCATTGGAGCTTCTATTCTTAGGCAGCAGAGATGCATCCCATCAAGGCGAGCCCGTTCTAAGGAGGGTTGAATCCATGACCACGACAAGTAGATATTCACAACGTTCGAGACAGTAGTCCGTTAGATTTAGATGTCAAGCAGTAGTCAACAATTCCACAAACATCCCCTTCGTCTTTTTCTATCTAACATTGAGCGTCTCATGTCAATTAGGATGAGTCTCATCTCAAATAAAGCCTCAACACATTTCATTCAATATCAATTAAATGGGCCCGCTTCTCTCTCAATCCATTTCTCCTGATTTCAATTCAGATGATGAGATGACTCATGTGTGACCACTGGCAAGAATCCCAATAAAAAAACTCAAAAAGTCAAAAAATTTAAATCAAATGATAGTGTCCGCGAGAGGCCCTCTTTGTAGCGCTTCAACAAATAACCTCCCTCCATTCACTGCTAAACAAACATCAACATGCATTGCAGCTACCGGCGCCTTGAGCCTATCTCAAACAGCATGGTCAACCTATTTTCTTTCTAAGCCTGAACATCAACATGCACCACTCTGCCTGTCGATGAATGCAAAACAAAAGGCTCGATGTGCTTAGCGGTTTGCTGCAAATAATTTATCTTCTTCTTTTCCTTGAACTTTATAACAAAGGTCAAGGTGTTAAATAGCAGATCCTTAGCAAACTCACCGTTTTCATCATTCATAGCTTTGACTTCTTTTCGAAAAGAAAACCAACAGTAAACAAAAAAAAAAACAAAGTAATAAGAACAAAAGAGAGAAATAAAATATGTCGCAAGGAAAAAATAAAAGTAAAGCAGTGATCATATTCAAAAAGAAAACGTTGTCAAAGTAATGGCACATCAATCGCATCCATCAACGTCAATATTCCAAAAATCAAACCTCATAGTTCAAACTGTCAAGTCTTCAAAAATCAGATCTGTCAATAATCAAAGTACATTTCCAAGCCTCACATCACAACAAGCCTAACATAAACCTCAAAAGTCTTGTTCTGAAATGCAGCATGTCCATCACTTACACWCACGACCTCACAAACTACGATCGATCTGTTTCCGCAAGGATACGTAGGTAGCCTCATCTCGAGGTCYGACCAAATTAATAAAAATAAATCGAGGTTCATCTCAATGAGTTTGATTCTCTGAAATTCAAAAATACCCCTTCTAGTCTTGACCCCGACATAGTCTACATTTCGATCCTACATCTCAAGGCTAACCGTGTCAGCCTTACATTTGTGTCAACCCTCAGTCACAAATTTCAAATTTTCTATKTTTTGAACTCTAGCTCATTCTTCAATAGAGCCTTTAGACTCTTTTGACTCAATCAATATGGGGGGCTTACTTCCCATGTCATTTTAAATGTCGACGTCAAGTTCGGGTGCTCTATTCATTATACAAGTTGCCTCAAGTGGTCCAAGTCCATGGTCTCATCAAAAATCAAGTTCAACACACCTCAACACTTCCAACTCCAGTAAAGCCTCTCTTGGGGGCTAGCTCATCCATTTCTAACCTCAAAGATCAACATCAATTTCAAGGTCACACTCTTGTCTAGACATAGAGAGCTCCACCAATAGACCTCGGTCTTAGTTTCCCTCGAGTTAGAGTCAAATCCAAAGTTCAAAGTCAAAGTCCAAATTCAAGGTCAGCTTCAAAGTCAAAATTCAAAGTCAAACTACCTCTATGACAAAGCATTGAGTCATCTCTCTTCAATTCAATTTCAATTCAGCTTCAATTCTACCTACAACATTGCGATTGTTGTAGGTGTACGTTCTATCTTGCAAGACTTTCTATTTCCAACTAAATTCTATCAACAATATTGCGATTGTTGWAGGTYTGTTTTCCATCTTGCAAGTTGAGATTCTTTCAAGATTTCCAATTTCAACTTCAATTCTACCTGCAACATGGCGATTGTTGTAGGTCTGCGTTCTATCTTGTAGGTTGCGATCCTTGCAAGATTTCTACTTACAACATTGCGATTGTTATAGGTCTGTGGTCTATTGTCTGCATTCCATCTTGTAATGTTACGATCATTAAAAGAATCCTTCCTACGTCCCATTTCTGCGTTCCATCTTGCAAAGTTGTGTTCCTTGCAAAGTTTCTACTTACAACATTGCGATTGTTGTACGTCTACGGTCTGCGTTCTATCTTGTAATATTGTGACCATTGAAAGATCCCTTTCTGCGTTCCATCTTGTAAGTTGCGATCCTTGCAAGATCCCTTTCTACATTCCATCTCYAWTTCTGCAATGTTACGATCATTGCAAGATCCATTCTACTTACCACATTGCGATTGTTGTATCTTTCCATTCCATCTTGTATGATTTCGATTCTTGCAAGATTCTATTCCACCTCTATCTCAAATCCATCATATCCAAATCTCAAACTCACAAAAAATGGACCTTTGTGGGATTGCATATACACATAAATATGTGTCGTCTTGATTGTCACACTATACTTGCACGCTTATCTAATTGTCGAACCTGAAATACTTTTGGAGGCATTTAAAGATCAAGATCAAGTTCAGGTAATAAGGAGCTTCCGAAAGCTATTACACCAAGCACTTTAACAGTTGTCTTACAAGATTTACATCGCTACAAACACAGGCAAAGTGGGGGGCTTCTGTAGATACCTACATTTGTCCCTCCTTTAAGGTCAATGATATAACTATACCACATTGGAATTGGTCCCCAATTCTAAAGAACAATCGCCTCAAACAATGCCCTAGAATCTCAATATGCCAAGCCAGAGCACCTATTCTTGCCTACAGAATCCTTAAAAATAAGTTTTAATTTCAAAACAATTTTAACTTATTTTT
>SNQN01011059.1:4132-20090 GCA_008642245.1 Bassia scoparia | reverse complement strand
ATTGAGATTCATGGTTGTCTGATGTATCAGGTGGCTACTAAGATGAAGAGGTTGAAGGCTCTTATGAGGGAGCTGGATGCTAGAGGGAAAGATGAGCTCCATGCCTCCATCAGGACCTCATTGTAGCCAAAGTTCACTTGGAGAGTGTGCATAATGAGTTGCATAACTGCCCAGGGGACTCAAAACTTGCTGATCAGGAAAAGGTGYCACAAGCTCAATTCTCTTTGGCTTGGAAGTCATATCATGCTTTACTTCAACAGAATGTTAAGCTTCATTGACTTAAGGAGGGGGATGAGAACTCTAAGCTTTTCTATTCTAGTATTAAAGCTAGATATCAGAGAAACACCATTAATGCTATCTTTAAYCATGAGGGTAAATGGATTGATACACTAGAGGAAGTTTGTGCAGGCTTTATGGCTTTCTATCAGCAACTACTTGGTACTTGCTTGTAGGAGAGGGCAGCTATGCAACCTGAGATCCTTGCTTTTGGTGCTTTGATGACCCCTTCTATGTGTGACAGGTTGCACTGTAAGTTTACACAAGCTGATGTCAAAAGGGTCTTATGGTCAATACCCACAAATAAGAGCCCAGACATAGATGGGTATAATAGTGGCTTTTTCAAAGCTTCTTGGAGTATTATGGGAGAGGAAGTAGTTGCTGCTGTATTGGATTTTTTTCATTCAGGCAAGTTACTGAAGGAAGTCAATGTGACTACCATTACCTTGGTTCCTAAATTCAGAGTGCCTAGTGCAATTCTAGGTTAAATCTCTTCCTCAAAATACGTGAAAAGTCAACTATTTYTATAATTGTGTGACGGAGGGAGTACATTAATATCCAATTGTTATAATTTTTACTGATGTAAGTAGGGGTATTAATGAGCCGAGTCTCATCTATGCTGGGCTGAATGCTTGCGAATAGGCTCGAAATATTATTTTATCTTTTTATTTAGCTTAATAATTATAAAATTAGTACTATATTATTGACAAGTTTAACAAAAAATAAAAAATTTGTWGCTATTAACTATTATATGTTCTTAGAAGTCATTATATTACTATAGTTTTCGAACTCTAATAATATAACTTCAATGTATTTTGAACTTGACTTTTTAGCTTGAAAAAGCTCAAGGCTCAGCTCGAACTCGAGGATATTCGTCACGAGCCTAGCTCAAATTACCAGAAGTTCGGCTCGGTTCATTAACACCTCTGAAACTATAATAATGTACTTAAAAATATGCATTGGACCAAACATAAAGGTAAAATTGGCAAGAACTTCGTGGAAAAGAGGGAGTACTTTTAAAAAAAATCATCCGATTGATTATAAAGAATGGAAAATGATTTTGTAAATATGAAGAGTGGAACTATGAGCTCTGTATTAAGAAATTATGATATTACAAGAAAATGATACTGGAAAAGAATTACAATTAAACTATTGAAAGACAAATTTAATATGGTATGATTGAAATAATCTTGTCGTTAATTTTGAGTAGTTATATATTTAGGGTTAGGATGCAAATAATTCTAATAATTAAAGAATAAGATGCAAATGATATGTTATTGTTTGAAATTATTTTTGAATTAATTTGATCGTTTTACTAGGTTAAATGTCTTCCTCAAAATACGTGAAAAGTCAAATGTTGCGAGAATTATGTTACAGAGGAGTAGTTTTTGGTGCATGCTATGCATGCCTTGTAAAAACTTACGTGAAAAAATATGTTATTCAATATTCAAATTAGAACACTATTTGATTTCATTGTACAATGATAGGTTCGAAATATGTTAGTTTTATTTTATATATATATTTGTCCTTTTAGTTTTTACCATAAATGTTTTAAGTTAGTTTTTTGGTAATTTAAGGAGTAATTTACCATATATAGATATGGATGAAGGATGGATAGATAGATAGAGATAGATATTTTATCCTAAATGCAGCGATGGATTTTATAATTGTCCCTAATTTAGGAAGGAAATTCAAATGCGTCGCTAAATTAAAGAAGGATTATAAAATCCGTCACTAATTGTTCCAGTACATATTAACAAATATTACCGAATAAGAATCCAAGTTTTATTTGAAGTAATTGGTTGGAGCTTAGTTTGTGACTTTGAAGTCATGAGTTTGATTCCTCTCAAGAGATGGTAGAGTGTTGTGATTAAATGGTGATTAATAGAGGTGACTAAGAGTAATCACCAAAAATATTTTTTAATTTTCGGTCCTAAAATTTAGGGATGGATTTGAATTTCGTCCCTAAATTTCCATTCCTAATTTAGGACGGATTTTGAGATTCCGTCGCTAATTTAGAGACGATATTTACCTATTTAGGGACGTATTTTGGGGGTGGTGGTAGTTGGCAGGCGAGAGAAAGGTGGTGTTGGGTGGTTTGGGGAGTGGGTTAGTGGTTAGGATTGTATTAAAACAAAAACCTCGAGGCCACGATGTGGAATTCCCAAATTCGCAGGCCTTGGTGTTAGAATAGAAAAATTTAATTTATCATCGCGTAGAATAAACCAAACTACGGATGCTACCATATAAAAATTCCTTTTAAGTTTTCATGTTCTAAATTTTAGTCTTTGCATTCTACAGATTTAGTTTTCATGTTCCACAAATTATAGTTTCATGTTTATACAAATTTTCTTCATGTTAAGCACCTACAAGAGATTTGTTCTCCGCCCTCACCACTCACAACACCACTTTAAGCCACTATCGAACTAAAGCCTCACACACACACTATCTCACACCTTCATTCAAACTTTGACACACACCTCCCTCCACCATTATAAGGCCCATCATCTTCCAAATCTTCGAAACACGTGAACCTAACCTCAAACGCAATTTTCTAACAAACCCCATCGCATTGCACCAAGGCGCATTGTTGATTTATTCTCCCAATTTAGGTTTGATCTCGACTGTTGGTAGTGTTTAGGGTTTGATTTCGAAGTGTTAGGGTGTTGTTTTGAAGTTGATGGCTTGGTATGAGGGGGACATGGTAGGAAGTGGCGATATGGTTGCGGTTGGTGGCACTAAGTGGTCTTATTGAGCGGCGGTATGGTAGACCGTTGTTAGGATTTGTTTTGAACGTTGGTGGCGGTGATGGTGGTTTGTTATTTCTTGTGGTGGTATAGTGCGGTAGAGATCATGTGAGTAAGGGTTGAAGTGGCCTGGTAGCGATGTGATTTGAGGGTGAAGTGGAAAGTGGTGGTATAAAGATAAAGCTAAAGGTGACGCGAGGAGGGTGTAGTGGAGGTGACCTAGTGTGGTGCAATTGAACTTGGCCAACTAAGGTGGTGGAGCCCACGTGCTACTAAGTGAGGAAGATTAGAAGAGGAGAGAAAAGGGTGAGGGAGATGAGAGAGGAAAGAAAAGGGTAAGGATATAAAAGAACTGTAGAGTTTAAATAATGAATGATATATTGGTTTGGATTGATTGAATGACGGAGTATAAAGTCTTATTAATTCTCACCATAAGAAGAGTTCTTACATGAACTAAATATAATATATATAATATAATATAAATATTATATATATATAGAATAGGAATCATGTTGAAAACACAACTTAGTGAAAATAAAAACTTTAATCTTGACGTGATTGGAGATGGAGGAGATTCACAAGATAATCATGTTATACTTGTCATTTCAATCTGGAGTACATTGAAGTTTAAAGGGTAACGTGCACTCATTTCTAACAATATGAAGTCTTGTACCCCTTATCTTATTAACCTAAATGTAAATTGTACCCATTATTGGTTCACTTTTCATATTTAAATGTGGTTCATGGTCCTCTCTCATATATCCATACTATATATATATAATATATATATATATATATATATATATATATAAAATATAACATACATGTACATCTTAAAATATAAATGAAAAATGACATACCTTAGTTGCACCGGGAATGGAAGATAGAAGTGTGATAATTTTATGAATCAAATAACCTTCAAAGGATTCTTTTTTGTCCATAATTGCTTTCATCGCCTTTGACATGATAAAGAGGATGAAGATCATTACAGCAAAGAATCGGAACACATAGTACGCTTGATTTTTTCCCATCCACTTAATTGTTTTGAATTGATAGCCATCAATTCGACTTCCCCCTGTTCATCAATCGTGTATGAATTAGAAATTTCAAGCTTCTGTACTGTAATACATTATTTCTAACACCTGTGTTTGCCCAAATTTCTATCAAAATAAATACCAAGTACACATTTTCAATCRCTTACTAGTAACAAATATTATTAGAAATTGTTGAGTGGGTCGGATGCACAAATGCACAATAATATGACAAACTTATATTGCATATTATTGAAATATGGTGAGTTTGTGACCTTTATTAGAAAACTAATAACTTTATTATCATAGGGATTTTTAAGTATAACATGCGTGATTGTTAACAAAAWTTGATTTGWAATTGTTGTAAATTGTTGCATATTGTTATAAATTGTTGCATAATAAGCACTCAGAATATCACATAACGTATGACACAAACTTCAAATGACTAATTCACACTAGATTTATATGGCTGAAACTGGTGGCGGGTTTAGGATTTCCGACCACGTGGGTCACCTTTAATTATTGGATACTCGTAAAAATACCCAAAGCAAATAATTCGGGTCCTAATATATATATATATATATATATATTTTTAACAGAAATTACAACCAAATTGATCACTGGTGAAAATACCCAAAATAATTATTTTAATACAATCACATAACATTTCCTTATACAAATTGGATATCCTTATTATATATTGTATGATTTGTATCAATAGAAACTAACAAACTTATATTTGAATATTTTTTTGGAACACAAATTGGATAATACTATTAATTAGGACATAGTCCTAAAGTCAGCCAAAAAGGAGCTATGGCAAAAGTGACATTACAACCTAAACTTCTATGATAAAATATATAACATCCGAAATTAAAACAGAGAGATCACAAAAACAAAGAGACATGATAAATCTCTCAACAAAGTAGTAGCCTACAAAGTATAGAATTAAGCTATAGTTAGTAGGGATAACTAAGAATAACAAAAATTGAGGTGGGACATGTGCATCCTAGGGTGTAAAACAGTGGATCTGCCACTCTTGAAACACCTTACTTGATTGTTTGAAACCCTAAACATTACAAATGACCTAATGGTGTGCTTGAATTTTAGAATTTCATTTGAAATTCTAGAATTCGGACAATTATAGTGTTTGGATGCYCAATAATTTAAAATGAAGAATTTTTCCAAATTTTACAACTACCAAGCAATATGTCATGAAGGTAAGGATTTCAAATGACAATGTAAGCCATATCATTTAAAATACTCAAATTTCATAATTCAAATGAGACATATGAAATGAAATGTATCTTCAATTCCCAAACACAACCTAACAGACAAACCCATTCAATATCAACTTGTCTTGGTGACTATAATCATTTTACCATAAACACAAAATAAATCTTAACACATCATTAATCATACCATTTTTTTTTTAATTTATTTTGCGCAAGATGCTTGCGGTAATATTTTATTGACAAACTTTAATAATTTTAAACAATTAATCAGATATAAGAGAAATAAGTTTAAGATTATAGTTGTTTTCTTAAATGCGAGCTTTTTGCGAGTTTTTCTTCAAGGCATTGTGATAAACAAAATATGCAATTTCAAGATAATTTTTATTATTGACATGAATTTCATAATGATTATTTCATAACATTTTTTTTTGAAAATAGACCTAATAAGCACACCATTATTTAATTATTTTCAACAATCATGTTATTAAGCTTTAATTTAATTGTTTTTTTAATTCTTACATATTTTTCGTTCAAAATGACATCTAATCTAACTATTATATTAAAAGTTACCCCCACACATATCTTGACATATGCTTCATATTCTTTTAACAAATCATCACTCCTCATAATGACATACATGTCTTATTACATTATTCAACCTAATAATTCAACTTTTAATTATCGAATTATATATCTATATTGCCTTTTCTAGTCCCTTCAAATCCTTGATTCATAATCTATTAATTACACGTGATTATTCTTAAGTTTCTCCTTCATTTTATTGTAATTAACTTTATCATTGTACAACAATTTATTTCACTCAATTTCTATCTATACTAATATTTTTATAAAGAAGACTTGATCAAACATTTATGAGTACCTCTTAAATATCACTAAAAGATATGTATGTAGGAACACAATATTTATTTAAAAGACACATGATTTTTTTAAAAAAACATTATTTTTCTTTATTACTTTTCCCACATTTGGTTGTTCTCAATTTCCACGTTATTTCTTCTTCATACTTCCAAATCGTACAGAAGACAAATTTTAACGAAAAAATATAGCTCATGCCTTGCAGGACAAAACGGATCAACGTGGAGCTGATATTTTAACTCACTGATTTGGTTAAACTATAGTATTGTATAATATAGTATATTTATATCAAAATCTACATCAAGGATCATATATTAAGTCTACAATATCCTTGATATCAAAATATTATATGTGTATCTTATAAATATCAATATAATTATCTTACAATACTCTAATATTGGAAATAAGGGTAAGTACTAGAATATTAATGATTAAAATAAAACATTACATATTTTTTTTATTTTGGATCCTATGTAATATTTCAATATTAGGTAAGAGATTGTATTAGATAAATATGGGCGCAACTTGTGGTGGGTGTACAAAACAATACCAACTTGATCGGGTGCACATAACAGTACCAACTTGGAGCTCAGGTGCAACGCATAGCATAACTTGAATTTTGGCGGCACATGACAACACCAATTTGAACCTCGGGTGCATTAATTGAAAACATCAACTTCCTAATTAATGACCTTTAGCTTTGGTATCTCTTTATTAATTTAATTTTTTGGCATGTAAATTGAGTCATTTAGGTCATTTCTTTTCAAATTTTGATTCTGATTTTGATCGTAAGGGAAAATGACATTTGTTTGTTTACCGAAGAACATCAAGATTTTTATTGTGACCCCTTAAAAATAATTAGCTTGTTATGTTGAGATAATTGGTTAGTTAACAAAATTAGGGGTAAGGGTCAATCTTTAAAGTCAACTATTTGCAAAACGAGAGACAAATGTATCAATTTGCATTGCAAAATGATTAATTTAGTAATTTACTGTTTTGATGTATAGATTTTATTTTGGCTTGTTGTGAGCCTTGCAGTTGGCATGCTCTTCCTATCTCTTGGGACAGTTAAGTAGTAGACCTGTCAAAGGATCAGAGGTGGGTCAGGTGAAGCTCAATCCGTCTCCATCCGTCAACCATCCGACTTCCAACCCGTTAATAATCCATCCCCACATTCGATCTATCCATCATCCATGATGGATCGGGTGGATCAGATTTTTAATGAATTTCACATTATTTTTTTTCTAAGACAATTTTTATTGTTATTTAAGGATTTAAGCTCTAATTTCACAACTAATACAATAGTTTCAAGATACGACTAGCAAGAACCCTATTATTTACTATGTTGAGTCCGTATGAATAAAGGGGTAAACGAAAAAAAATTAGAAATTTTTTATTAAGAATATATATAATATATATAATAATATATATATATATAGATATATATTTGGTAATAAGAAAAGCGATGGTGGATTATGTGGTGGATGGGTCGATGTATCTCCATCATCATCTGGATCCGACATCATTTGAATTGAAATCCGCAACTTTTCGGGTTTTTATCCACAAAATTAGATCGAATGGGTTGGGATATCATCAGTGTGGGTGAAATTGACAGGTCCATTGAGTAGGTGTTGAGTCTCTAGTTCAGTTTTGTTGATTGATGACAACCATATTGAGCTACTTTATTACATGCATGTTTATGTTTGCATGTGCAGGTATCAAAGTATGAAGTTCATAGATGAAGAGACGAAACTTGTGAAGTCAAGTCTTAGAAGATATGAAGACTAAGTTTATTTTGTACTATATTTAGGTCTCATAAGCAATGTAAGTGGTATAAAAGTTTTGATGCACTATGAAGGTTGGTTACATGAGAGACTGAAATTAGTTGTGGATGACAAGAACCTCGGTACTTATATCATACACAACTACAAGTAAACACAACTGACTGATACAGTCTAGGAACAGATCTAAACCAATCCTCTAGGATTTACTTCATGCATTCGTATTTTAGGAATATTTTCTTTTTTTTTCGCGCAAAATTGAATTTCAAAATAACACGAATGCATGGTTCATATGCAGAGTAAGATCTTTAAAATGGCAAGAGCATAGATAATATTATACTGATTTTATTTGATCACAAATAAAATCCAGTGAATATATTTTCCTTGGATTAAATCATTTAAACCGGTGGAAAGGAATATTCACATAATATATTCTTATCTCTTGTCTAAGGCTCATTTAAAGTTCATTCATGCATATACGGAACCCCTAAGAGCTTTGGGACAACAAATTCTGAATATCAAAAGTAAGAACTTTCTCTCTCGTGTATGAAAACTAGCAATAAACCCTAATACCATAGCGGCTAAATCTACATCTCTTTCTAAACCTTTAGGCTGTTTGTAATTGGGTAGAAAAATTGTTGACTTCAACATTCTGTGATTCAGTTTGTTGGAGGAAGTCAATCGGGGATTGGCTTATTTAAACTAATATAGGTGGGTAGTTTGGGTTTGAACATCTATAGGTGGGTGTTCGGAATTTCTTGTGCAAAGTTATATAGGACGATTGGGTGTATTCTTTTTGTTCTTTCGATCGATGGATTAGTAAATGAGAGAGTGAGAGGATGTTAGAGTTTTAGAAGTCGACTCGTTAGAATCCTTACTGTGCATGTTTGTTTGTTTTTTTGTACGCAAGAACGTTTCCTACTATTCTTAAGTCAATATCCGAGAAAATTTAACAACTTGGCTAATACTCAATTCACTTCCCCTCTTAAGTGTGAAATGCACTTTCAATTGGTATCAAAGCCTAACTTCTTGAGAGGGTAACACTTAGAGAAGGAATATATAATGACTAATCAGGAAATGACCAATGGATTTGGTGGTTGAAGGTTGCCTAAGTTCAATGGAACAAATTATGCTTGGTGGAAGATTTGCATGAAGAATCTGAACATTGGCACCGAATGTGTGTGGTGGATGATTATCAAAGATGGACCACGCAAGGTTGCTGACAAAGCTAATGAGTCAGAAAAGAAGAAGATTGAGTACTCAAGTTCAGATCTAAAAATGCTTGAAAAGAATGCAAAGACCATGTCCCTACTCTAACAAGGTATTGCTGATACCGAGGTAAGTTGTATCTTAGCATGCTCTACTGCAAAAGAGATATGGGATACCTTAGAATTAGCCTATGGAGGGACTAGTGAAGTCAGGAGATCAAAAACTGATATGTTAATGTCTAAATATGAAGCATTTGATATGAATCGAGATGAAAATATAACAGACATGTTTACTCAGTTCATGGCAATCATAAATGAACTTAAATCTCTTGGAAGTAAAGGACTTTACTAACGAAGATTAGGTGAGAAAATTCTTGAGAAGTTTGATAGGAAAATGACTGATCAAGGTGACTGCTATTCAGGAGGCTAAATATCTATCCACCTTGTTCGTAGAACAACTCATTGGGTCACTAATGACACATGAAATGTTGGTGGACTCAAAGGAAGAAAGCACTACCAAGAACCCATAGATAGCTTTGAAGATGGAAGCAAATGAAGAAGACCTTGATGAGATTGAAGTCGTGTCTAGGATATTTTGAGAGGAGTCTCAGAACTCAATACAAGGGTAAACCTTGGAAGAACAAGGGCAACCTGAAGAAGACCAGTTTCAGCACTATTTGTTACAAAGATGAAGAACAGGTAAGAACAAGTAACTATTTCTAAAATGCAAGAACAAATGAGATATTGTGATAGAGATGAGTTACTAGGTTWTATTRATTCTCTTATAAAACAAAATGTTAAAGGGAATGCTGCTTATAAAGCTAATAAGAAGTAACTAGGAATTTAGACATGAGTGAGAACTGTTCTGTTGAACTTAAACTTTTTGTACAAAAATGAAAGAGAAAATTTCGAGCTTGGCACTACACAAAATGTGCATACCACTTTTAGAAACCGGGTTAAGTTATTTTTACCGCTTCTTAGCTAAGAAATCGTTATTTGAATCAACTGGTCTCCTTGATCAATATAAGAGACTGAATATCCAACCGGTCCTTTATCATTTTATAAATTTTTTAAAGATGGCCCAAGCCCAGTAACGATTGTAAATGCCACTGCGGCATATGGATAGTACGCTTCAAATTACTTTCGTATATAATAACTACGATCCCTTCTTCTTCCTTACACATGCTCCTTTCTTTTCCTTTTCACAAACACTGCTCTCATCCCTTCTTTCTATCTTTCACAACAACCTGCTCTTCCTTTCTTTTCTTCTCTTCACAAACATGCTTTCTTTCTTTCTAGTTAACTTCATAATTCGTTCTTTCCTATCTTATATTTCTAAGATTTTAATTTTCATTGTTCAATTTAAACCATTCTTGAGCTTTTACTATTAAGAACGATTCTTTCTGATTTTCATTAAAACCATTTTGGCTTTCAAGTTTCCTTTTTTTGAAAAAAATTGACCTTTCTCGTGCTCTCTATTTCCCCATGAAACACCTGTCGATTACGTTAACTGATATTAAATTGCAGGTATTTCTTATACAAGTATTTTTTTTTGTTTTTAGTTAATTTTCTTTTCTTAGATTTTACAGATCAAGTATAATCTTTGGTATTTTTCTGTATCATATTGTTTTCCTCGAATTTTCTAAACTTTTTCAACTTACCCTCTTTATATTTCTTTTTTCGTTCATAAATTGCTTTTCTATTTCGTTTTCAATTTGGGATTTTTTATTTTTAATTTTGTTCTTCATTTTTAAATAATTTTTCTGTGATTTCATTTGATGATTTGTATCTTCATATTTGAAGTTATATTTTAGGTTTTCGTTTTCAGATTTTATCGTTTTTTTTTTGGAAATGGAAACTAATAATCCACACTTTGGTGGTCTTCAATGAATAATCCGACTGAGGTTATTAGGAAAGTATACTAAACTTTAACCCCTATCTTACACAATTATACTTAAACTAACTTTAACCATACAAATCTCTCCTCACCATAATACCAGTCTATGACTTAAAAAAATTAAAAAACAAGGTATATATAATATAATATAAGAATTATAATATATGAATGTACCTCTCACTCTTCAAACCCTCCCATGCCCCTCCACCGTACCCGCCACCTGCCCTGCCACTTGCATCCCTCCCAAGCTCCCTGCCCCTTCCCAGTACAACAAGTCAATAAGGAAAATAGAAAGAAAAAAAAGAAACTTGGATTAACTTACGAGAGAAATAACAGGGGAACAAGAAACAGAGAGGGAGGAAGCAGGGCAACAGCGGCACACACCACCAGCGTGGTGGTGCTGGGCTCTGGTGCGGCAAGGAGGAAGAGAGGGCGAGAGGAGGAGAGGCAGGGGTGGCGCAGCGGTAGCAGTCAACTCAGCGCAGCGCTGCTTGTGGAGCGCCGGGGAAGTGGCCGAGGAGAAGAGAGAAAGGGAGGGGATACGCGGAGCAGAGCAACCAGACCGCGGTGGCGAGGCGTAGCTTGGGTGCCGAAGGAAAGAAGAAGGAAAAGAAAAAAATAAAATAAAAGTTTAAAAATAAAAATTGTTAAAAGAGAAAAAAAGAAAAGGAAAAAAAAATGAAAAGGGGTAGAGTTGACCTACAATCAGGTTTTAGGTCATTAGTATAATGGTGAAGATAGGGGTTAAAGTTTAGTATAAATTCGTAAAACGCATCAGTCGGATTATTCATTGAAAGACACAAAAGGTGAAGATTAAATTGCGTTTCCATTCTTTCTTTTATTGAATATTGTTTTCTGTTTTTCTTCTTCTCCCGATCTGTTTTGGTTTTTCTTCCAAGTTTTTTTCTGTTTATTATTATCCAGATTGTTTATATTTGTATAATATATATATGGTTTTTATTTTTTTTTTGACTGAAATTCTAAGTTGTTGTGAATTGAGAATCAACATTTCAATAAGCTTTGGTGTGAATTGACTCTTGTTTTTTTTATTCTTGTGTTTGTCTATTGAAATGAATTCCGCTAATGCTGAGTTTATTTCAGGTTTTATTCTTGAAGTATTCTATAGTAGATTCTTAAGTATAGCTTGAGTTAGAGAATTGCTTTCGAAATTGCCAGCATTTGATATATGGTTAGTTTTTTTCCTTTTTAGTGATTATTAACCAATGGTTTGTCGGTTATTTTGTGAAATATAAGTTTTGTAATTTGGTTGTGATGATTGAATATTGTGTCCTATGTTATGTAATTTGTATAATTAATTTTGTGCAAATCAGTTTTGGTCATTGGTTATATAGTTATATTGGTTTGGTCGGATTGGATTTGAATGAGTAAATTTATTTCTTCTTAATTTTTTTAAGAGAAATTGATGATATCTGCTATAATGGATTCCTATCTCTTTTGTTGGTGTTCAATTTAATTATTCTTCGTAACTAAATTATATTGTTGTTGAATTAGGTATTGCATGGAGTGGACTTGGTGGGTTTGCATAGAAGTGAATCAGTCGTGAGGAAGACTTAGAAAAGTTTTATCATGTAATGCAAAAGAGGTGTTAATTTAAGAATATACTTCTTATTTACAATGATTGTAAAATTTTCTATTCCAAAAAAATAATAATACCATGAGGACAATGAGATAATCATATTTCTTTGTATCTATATTTATTATATTCGTATATATGGTGTTTAGTGTATGTTTGGATTAGCGAACAAAAGGATAGTATGCCTGCAAACATAGCAGGCATTTGGTTTTTTTTTTTATCATACATAAAACATAAGAGACGGGTTATTTAAAACCAGTCTCTTAGCCAAACAAAGAGACCGCATTTGACACAAAAACTAGTCTCTTTGATATACCTAAGAGACCGGTTTTATGTCAGATACGGTCTCTTATGTTGTATTTTAAGACATCAGTTTTTAGATAACCGGTCTCTTTGGTTGCTTAAAAAGACCGCAATTACTAACCGGTCTCTTCACCTAAGAGCCATGTGAACTAGAGATCGGTTGTTATGCGGTCTCTTTTCCTCTTTTTAATCGGTCTCTTTGCTTTTTTTGTAGTAGTGTGGAATAAGTTTGAATCAAAAGAAAATTAAAATTGAGATGCTAAAGCCTCAATTAGATTTTTCCAAAATAGATTTTTATCAAAATAATGATAGAGGTTTTAGCAAACTCTAGGAAGGAGCCTATGGCATAAATTTYGAGTTACTCAAGAACAAGAGTTTTTATATTAAATAGTTACGATTAGTTGTTGCCTGATAACTATCTGATTGATGATTTTGAGGAACTATTGAAGGAGTATATGAATTTGAAAGCTTCTTCTACTAGATCAAGTGATGCAAGTGCTAATGTTGAGACCTTATGTTTGGATGTCAGGGTACGATCTATGATCTACTTGCTAAAGTACACGAATTAAAGAAAAATAAACACACTGAAGTTATCCAAGATAATTAAGGTGTTAACATTGAATCTTTACATTTGGAGTATGAAGCAAGAATTTGTGATCTACAAGCAGAGTTGTATGAACTAAGGAAAGGCAAGAGCACTTAGATCACTTTTGCACCAGATAGAGAATTGGTTTCAAAACTTAAGGACTTAAGAAACTTCTGAACCAGAGAGGGAAAAATTGGATCTTGCCATTGCTGTAGAATATAATGAGGCTCAACTTAAGAAACTTGAAACCCATGAACAAGATCTGAGTGACTGCTTGAGACAAATGAACATGTTGCTTGAAGCCCATGGTACCTACTGTTTAGGATACTATGGARCCAATTCCCAACAACCACCAAAGTTGGGAAAAGATGGGACTTGGATATCTAAATTCAAGAAAGGTAAGTATGTGTTTAAAAGGACATGCATGTATGTACCTACTGTGGTAAGAATGGTCATGTCATTGATACTTGTTGGAAAAATCAAAAACATGATAAAAGAAACCAATCCCATGTTCACAGTTCTCACAGTCAAAATGGTCACACTCAAAATTGGTCATATGGAAAACATGATAAAACTAAAAAAGACCAATGTAAAACAAATTTTGTTCAGAAAGGACAGAGCCAAACTAGTTCTAAAGGACAAGGAACCCACGAAAATCTAAGTTACTAAACCTAAACCTTGATTTGTTTGTGCAGGTTAGAGTGAGAGCAAAGCAATATTGGTACTTGGACAAGGGTTGCTCAAGACACATGTCAGGAGATAAAGATCAATTTCTCTCACTCGTAGCCTATGAAGGAGGAAGTGTCACCTTTGGAGACAATAGCAAATGCTTCATTAAGGGTATAGGTAAGGTTACTAAGAAACTTTCTCGAGCGATTGATAATGTATATTCTGTTGAAGGTTTGAAACATAACCTTTTTAGCATTTCTCAATTATGCGACAAAGGAAACAATGTTAAATTTGAATCTATTTTTTGTCATATTGTCAACACTAAAACAAGGAACAGGTTTGCAAGGGGTTCAGACACAATAATGTTTATATAACATTCTTGAGTCAGATTCCTCAAACTAGTGCAACTTGTCTTAGTGGTGTTGAGAATTATCATTGGATGTGGCATTAGAGACTTGGACATGTAAGTTTTTCTTTGCTTAATAAACTGARATCTCAAGACTTAGTGACGGRTTTACCTAACATCAAGTTTGCTRCAGATCATATTTTTCATAAATGTGTTAAATGTAAGCATGTCAAGTCCTCTTTTCAGCGAAAGAAGTTTGTAAGCACTACTAGACCATTCTAGCTTRTACGCATGGATTTGTGTGGGCCCATGCGTGTGCAAGCTCGAAATGGTCATAGTTATGTGTTTGTGTTAGTTGATGATTACTCTCGTTTCATTTAGACAATTTTTTTAATTTCTAAGAATGAAACATTTGAGGAATTCGAAATCTTGGTAAATACAAGTCCAAAATAAGATTAGTCATCAACTAGTCTCTATCTGGTCTGATCATGGTTCTGAATTTTACAATGACAGCTTTGTAACCTACTGTAATGATCTAGCTCCCAGAACTCCACAAAAAAATGGAGTGGTTGAGAGAAAAAAATTGCACTCTAGAAGAAATGGCAAGTACTATGCTTCYAGAGAGTGGTCTACCTCGAAATTTCTGGGCTGAAGCTATGAGTAGTGCTTGATATATTTTTAATAGCAGGATAATGTTGAGGCCTTTACTGAAGAAAACAACTTATAAGCTCCTTAAGGGAATAAAACCAAACATTGCACATTTACGTGTTTTTGGGTGCAAATGCTTTCTACACAATAATGGTAAATCAAGTTTGGACAAGTTTGATTCTAGGAGTTATGAGGCTGTTTTCGTTGGATAATCTTCACACAAAAAGGCATAAAAAGTTTTTAATAAAAGAACCTTGTGTGTTCAAGAAAGTATCCATGTCTTATTTGATGAGACTAACATGTTCATCAAGCATGTGCAGGTTGATGATACTGATGAGTTCGAGACCGGTATGCTGAACTTTACATGAGCTAAAGATGAAGAAGGTGTTGAAACAAACTAACCACACAACTCTCCTAGAGAGGAAGAGTCAAGTCCAACACAGATCACGTAGCTTAAGAGGTAAAGGAACGAGATAGTGACTTAGATGCTCATCCACATGAAGATGATGTAAATGAGACCACTATGGAAACTGGTTCACCTCTTGAGAATAATAATGATAGAGGGGGAACCAGTACAGGACCARGTTCAACATTAGGAGGCACAAATACAAACTTTTATATGAATAAATCTTTTAAGTACAGGTCCTCTCACCCCACTGATCTTATCATTAGTGACATTACCAAAGGGGTGCAGACAAGGATCTCTACTTTGCAAAACTTTTGTGCTTTCTATTCCTTCCTTTCAAATGTTGAACCTACTG
>SNQN01011058.1:2135-16854 GCA_008642245.1 Bassia scoparia | reverse complement strand
ATTAATACTATCATAAATTAAATAATAACAATAATGTTAAAAATAATAACCGAAAAAACAATAATAATAAATTAATATTGTATTAAGATTAATTAAAAATACAATACACCGTTTAACTCTTCAAACACAATATGAAGTATATCGTTTAACTTTGATATTAGTTACTRCAATACATTGTTTAACTTTGATGCAATAGCAGCAACTGGGTTGCTGCAGTAGCTCCAGGCTTGAGTTAGGTAGGCTTGCCCAACAACAGCAGCTCGGTGGCACTATAGCGGCTACCTCGGGACCTGTGCAGGTCAGAGGGGACTTGGGTACTATTCTGTCTTACAGTACATTGGGAGCAGGGTGCTCAGGTTCTTGACAGATAGAACGGAGCAGTAGCAGTTGTAAGACAGCAACAGCAGGAATGAGGATCTGCTGCCTCGAGGATTGTGCCAGCTCAGCAGTAGCGGGGTCGAGGGCAGCAACAATAGCTAGGAGCTCTAGTGTTGGGTGATATTATACCCATTCCATTGCGTGTTGATGAAAGCGAAGCTTGGACTCAGTTTAATCTAGGAGGGATTAGACGCAGAAAATTCCTTGAAAGAATACCTGTCTCGGAATAGTTAGATTACCACCACCTTCACCATGATCAAAAAAATGTGCAGGAATTATAATTACCACTTCATCATTCCTGATGATATGACACTCATCTCCACTGCACAAAAGGAAGTAGCTCAAAAGCATTAATGCAACAGAAGRGATATAATTGCAGCTCAAAATAGTTGCAAAAGATTCTCCATTGTCAATTCCCTTAACTATGACTTAAAAATTAACAAAAGCATATGATTAAAAGTTGAACTTGTTAACTATACAAACAATTTGAATGGGATCATCCAATACTGTACTGTTATTAATTCAAAATTATGAACGATGAGGTCACTTATTTGTTAGCAACATTATGATAAATAGACTTGAGCAAATGAATATGAGAAGTAATTGTATAGGACAAATCATGGCAAAGGGCTATTTGGAGTAAAGTACCAAATTGGATGAAAATGAGTGGAAATGGAAAACAGGCATATGGCGCCCCGCCATATGAGTGGCGCCGCCGCCATTTGCTACTGGAAGTGGTAGCAGGCATATGGCGCCCGCCAATATGGATGGCTCCGCGCATTTTCGCGGTGATCGCGTTTTAATGCGCGACCAGTTTCGATCCTTTTGCTATTGATGGTTTTGTCCGTTGGGTGCCTACTAATGCATTGATGTGTGATTTAAATTACAATAGCTTGTATATCAATTAGTATGAGTTGAATTGGTTTTAATCACATTAACTCAGATTGATATGGCTATACTATGCATTGATTATGGGGTTACACTCCATAATGTGGCTGTTGGATTGCTTCAAAGTGCATATAAAGGATGCACTTGGTTCATTTGCAGAGACACAGAAACAAAGTCTAGTTTTCTCCTGTTTGTTACTTGCTTCTCATTGAAACTTCTTGCAAACTTTTAGAGAGAGTTCTTACAAATTAATCACAAAGTTCTTTCTTGACTTGCTTTGAAGATCAACAAAGTAAGTTGTTCTCTCCATTGTATCTCATTAGTTGTTTCGGGTACCGGTGATCCTAGGGGGAAAATTAACCTATAGGAAAGCGTATTCTCCGTGCTTGGAGTGATTATTCCGTTCTATCCTCTATATTGTTCCAACAATCTATTAGTTTAATTTCGTTTTTTGTTTCGGATATGGATCATCACTCAAGGAATGGCCATGAACTTCCAAAAGTTGGCCAAGTTTGAAGGTGTAGGGTTAGGAGGTGGCAAAGAAGATGCACTTTCTGTTGACTACTTGATGTGGTTTATGTGGTCGCAACACCTAGACACACTTTCCCCAAGATGGAGAGGAGGAGCCCTTGGAAACGGTAGAGGTAGCTAAGTGGGATAGTGATGAACTACGTGTGTCGTGTCATATCCTCAATGCTCTTTCGGATTCCTTGTTTGACTCTATCAAAATGCGGAGAATGCAAACGCTTTGGATTCTTTTGGAGCCAAATACATTTAGAGGATGCTTCAAGTAAGAAATTCCTTGTTAGTAATTTTAATTTTTTTAAAATGACTAATGACCGGCCTCTATGGAATAATTCCATGAAATTCATCTATATTTTGAACCAAATTCAATCACATGGAATGGTGATGGATGAAGCATTGCGGTTGCATCTATCATTGAAAATTACCACCTTTGGAGAGAACTAAAAATACTCTAACATAAAAAAGAGGACATGACCATGGAGCAATTGGGTACAATCATCGTATTAAAGAGGTATCCGGCTCAAGATGGGGTTAAGGCACTGACTTAATAATGTCCAAAATCTACCATGAACGTGGTAGAGGTTGAGTCAAGCGGGACTAAGAAATCCAATGTCAATACTAAAACCAATGTTGCAACAAGAAACGGAAGGCTTTGCTTGTTGGTTTGCAATGGTCTCATTGAAGAGGGATTGCCCTTCCAAGAAGAAGAAGGCAAAGAAGGATCACCTAAAGGTGGTCTCAACCAAGGTATGCTGCACATGTAGTTACAAATGAGAGAATGAATTTGTAGCTATGAATTTCTGAGAATTGTGTGTGCAGGTTGATGATACTTGGTGGATTGATTCGGGAGCTCTAGACATGTGTGCAAAGATAGACATTTTTCAAAACCTTCAAGGAGTTGGAAGATGGGGCCAATCTTGTACATGGGAACGATTCTACGGTCAAGGCAAAAGGAATAGGCCAAGTAGAGTGTTGTTAACATCGGGAAAACTCTTACTCTTAGAGATGTTGTTTTTTGTACCCGAGTTAGGAAAAATCTTGTGTCCAGAGGTCTCTTGAATAAGTTTGGTTTTAGAATGGTTTTTGAGTCGATAAGTTTGTACTTTCTAAGGGTTTGTTTATGTTGGTCAAGTTATTATTGTAATGGCATGTTAGCTTAATATTAAATAAATTGTTGAATCTGTTATATGCTTGATGTTTCTTCTCTTTAGCACAATGTTATGTCATGTGAATAATCGCCGTTTATATGAATGTTAAAATGGGTAATCCCACCATTCATTTAATTTAGAAGTGTAAAACTTGCATGCTAAATAAATCACAAGGACCCCTTTTCCAAGTGTGACAAGACAAACTGTTTGCTTAATTGGTGCATAGTGACTTATGTGACTTACATAGTTCACCTTCTTCAGGCAATAAGAATATGTTGTAACTTTTATTGATGATGCATAAGGTTTGTTACTTGTATTTGTTATCATCTAAGTGAAGCTCTTGATAAATTAGATCTATAAGACGAAGTGGATTACAACTTGATTTAAAAATTAAGAACTTCGACGGATAGGGGTGGTGAATACTTTGATCAAGTTTTTTTTAATCCATTGGTAAATTCATGAACGACCCCACCTATACTCCACAAAGTAATGGTGTGGCGGAAAGGAAAAATAGGACTTTAAAAGAAATGGTTAATTCCCATGCTATCTAATTCGGGTCTTAGTACGGTTTTTGGGGTGAGCAATGCTTTACGGCATGTTATGTTTTGATCGAGTTCCTAATAAAAAGAACAAGATTACCCCATAATGAACTTTGGTCTAAAAGGAAGCCTAATCTCCATTACCTTAGGGTATGGGGTTGTAGGGCAATTGTCAAATTGAACAGGAACCTAAAGTAAAACGTTGGGTGAAAGAGGATTGATTGCGTGTTTATAGGTTATTGAAAATAGGCAATGCCTATGGTTTATGTCTTAGAACATAGATTTTGTTCTATTCACTCCGTGATAGAATCAAGGATGCAATATTTGATGAAACACATTTTCATCGATTCTAAACCAAAGGACATGATTAGAGGGGCGAAATTAAACTAATAGGAAAGCGTATTCTCCGTGCCTTGGAGTGATTATCCGCTACTACCCTCATATTGTTCCAACACTTACCATAACTCAAGTGAGCTTGTCCTGGAATTAATCTGGGTGGCAAGTTCAGGTAATAGTGAGTTCCACAACAAGTTACATTAAAAGGTGAAAACTGAAAAGAGAGATTCGAGAGCTGACAAAACTTTTACATTGAGTTCTTTACCAAGAGATTAACACTTGGTGCTTGTATATAATAATGGCATTTTAAGTACTATCATTTTCATTATAAGAACATAGAAACTTGAATGGAGTCTTCCTATCACGCTTCATAAAGCTGTAATTTCTCATAGCAATATGAAACTAAGCAAACCAGTATGCAACGGAAGATACCTATACAAAAACACAACCTCTTCCACAATGCATATTGCTTTCTTCAGGTCTCATTACACTYATGGTGTAAAAGTTTATTTTTTCAGACTGCATTAAGTATAGGAAAGTATCATTATCTAGTAAGTGCAGAAAATTAAGTCATACGTAGTAAAAGATTTGGCATAGAAAAAACCTTCGGCAGTAAGTTGTCATGAAAAATATCAGTCAAGTGAGTGCAATCAAAAACCTGCAAATTAAGGTTACTCATGAGCATGTACTTTAAACTACTRTCAAAATATTAGTAACATATTCTCCTAGCATTYCATGAGTTAGAAAAGATATGAAGCATATGAAAAGATACTGACATGTTTTATATAGATACTTTTCCCAGAATAATTAGGTCCAGTTATGATATTAATTTTTCCTGAGACAAAGCAAGAACACGTCTTGAGAGTTAGATTCTGGTTCTGTTCAGATGAAAGTCAGATTAGTCAAATCTCTATAAAGCAAACATTTGAATAATTACCTTCATCATGTATTTTTGTGTCATTTGGAATAAATGTGTCCACCGTCATTTCCTGCAAAACATGTCTCGAAAAGAATTCCAATAAATCAAAGTCTTTGTTTAACATGCGAGTCTTTTTTACGAAAAATATTCTCTCAAATTTCTTTATTATAAGGAGCAGTACCTTCCGTTTTGTATCTCAAGAATGGCATCAGGAGTCAAATGAGGTCTTACATGGTTGTTTTGTTGAGCAACCAATGCCAAAGATGAAAAGCTACCATATGAAACCATTAATATGACGTCAAAAATAGTGAACTAAACTAGACCACAAGATACAAGCATAAGAACTTAATAGAATTTACCAATCWAGTTCTGCTGCAAAGTTCACAGCTTTCAGCAAATGCGTTGAGAACAAGAGAATATGGGTTATAAGGTCCCTTGTAATCACCCTCTCCATGTATTACAAGTAAACAAAACACGTAAGAACCTTTTTGGCTCATTTTCACCATCAGAAAACTGCATTAAATAGGCTCTCGCTCAACAATAGAGTACTAGACAATTTTATACCAATTGTCAATGAGAATCCACTAACTTACAGCAAATTCGAGATCTTCAAGATTCTGTAGTGTGCATTCATCTAGCTTTTCTTCGAATTTGTCATATAAGTATCCTGGAAAAAAAAAATTTCTGACTATAATAGTTTGAAATCTTAGGGAACATGGCTCAGTAGATGAGGTGGAAACAAGCAAGATTGAGTCAACTTCATAAAAAGACAAGTGCCTATCACAAAATCACCTCACTTGAAGTGATGAAAGTCATGGAACCACAGTACCACACCTATATTTTTAGAAAGAAAATCATATTAATTACCTTAAAGTCAGTTGTAACATATATACTCTTACGTGAAAAACTAATGAATAATGTGATTTGGGAACAAATACTTGATACATACCATACTTGATATTCTTGCTGTTACATTAAATGAATCAATCAATAATTTCCACACAAACAAACATATGCAAATCGCTCTCTAATATCTAAATGTAAACACATTTGATGTTTAAGCATTCAGAAAGACTCTTACCTTAGCACAAGGGGCAGATTAAACTCACCAATATAGTATGTAAACGATACAAGGACACGCTCGTCACGACGCAAATTATAGTCGTCCAAGCTCTATGATGACAACCTTTATCATATAAAAGCAACTGCATAAGTTGACAAGATGTGAAAGTTGCTTGTCTGACAACTCGTATGATGTTCAACAACTACCTCTTCTAGAATTCAGGAAGTTCCTCATATATTTGTCTCAGATCATCTAGCTAGAAACAAAGAAGTTGACACCATAAGACACTGCATTTTTTTCATGCATATCATCACAATAGCAAATGTTGCACTTCTTTCATTAAGACACAGCTGTAGATAAGCAAAATGCAAGACTGACAATAATTCCAAGAAAACAAAAATAAGTCAAGAATTAGTTAGAAATATGATATTTGAAATCTAAGCAACGCAGTAAGTCCAGATGAAGCCAACAACAACTATATCCTTAGATATGTTCGCAATATAAATATCATAACAATTTCATTCTATAAATAAGAAGAATTCAATTGAAACACTTATTTTCAAACAAATAGATTAGTATTATACCTTAATTTTTGCCATTTTTTGCTGTTTATAGGGGTTTTGGACAAAGAAATTGGAAGCAACAGTGTCATCTTCAACTTCAGCAGCGTGAATAGAGTGCCCTTGAGAACCTTAAACCTCAAAAACAAAAAAAAATGAAATAAAAGAAAAAAATAAATAAACCAGCAAAAAAAAAATCGAACAACATTGGTAGCAAAATTCGCACAGAAAATGAAGCTAAATTCGAACGAATAGACAAGCAAAACGGAAGAGGCAAAATTCGCAGAAAACCCCCAAAATTATACCAAAGTCACAAAACCTAAAAGCCCCTAAAATTAAACGAAGTCATGAACCCTAGAATCCCTACGAAAATTCCAATTTCGAGTAAGAAATCATCACCAAAGTATTCAACTTTAGGCTAACAAAAAATCCGAAAAAGTTAGYTTTTAATTCAATTATCCAAAGAATAATTCAGAAAATAATAAACAATAAACAAATAAATAAACCTGGAATCGCAGTGGTGTGGTGGTTTTCGAGCACGACATTGGTGAGGCAATGTGAGAGCAGCGGCGACGGCGGTGAGAAGTTCGAGCAGGGTGGGTGGYRGGTGGCGGGGAGAGAGTAAGAGAAGCAGAGAGAAGATGAGAATATTGGGATTGAAAATGGGACTTTTCGTGAGGGAGATGTAAAATGGGAGTSTGTATAGCTGGCTTGAATGCTTTGGGAGGGAATATTGCCGCCTATGGTTATTTTTTTAGTAAATAAAAGCTATGGCAATGGTTATTAGTAAACCGTTGCAATAGAGTAGATAACCGTAGCAATAGGGTATCTAAGGCAACRGTTGGTCCAAACCGTTGCAATAGACTCGGTAACCGTTGCAATAAGGTATCTAAGGTAACGGTTGCTTCAAATCGTTGCCCAAAACCGTTGCCATAGACCAAACCGTTGCCAAAAACCGTTGCTATAGAGCAAACCGTTGCCATAAAGCGTTGCCTTAGCTTTTTTATGTAGTAGTGATTGTGGACGACCGAATTTTAGGCTCCGTATTAATTTGATTAATTTGAAGTGATCACAATTATTAGGTTAGGTAGGGGTATTTGCATAATAGAAACTCACATTAAGCATAGTTTCTAAGGCTAGAGCGCATAGTAAGGATAAAATTTCTATGTTGTTGTGTATCTAATGAATTCGATTAATTGGAATTACAATGAGACCGAGTAGAAGCTACTTCACGTGGAAGGATTGGATCAAAGATTCATTCCGTACTATGGCCCCGAACTCACGAACTAGTTACTCGATCAAATAATGGGGTCATTAACTTGACACTAATGTTTCGGGCGTCTGTGATTAACTTGTATAAGCATGGTGGCGAATCRCCACACGACAAAACTCCCCCAACGCACGCATGTGTGGTATTTGTGGCTCAAGTTCACAAATGATATCGATGTAGGGCAAGGCCCGATAAGGGCACACGACTACAAAATGGCGACTTCACTGGAGATAATCATCGTTAGGTGAAGTGGACAGACGTGAAAGTCTCATAATTCCATCGTTCATTTTCATTGGATTGTGCATATTGTTGTGGCTCTTCGAATAGGATCACGCCTTAGGATCCTTAGTCTCATATGGATATGTTCTATACTTGAGATCGCCTTAAGGGGGGAAACTACCTTGGTGCATGTGGTTAATGAATCTCATGGCTAAGGCAAGTCCTATCCCGCTCATGCCGCATGTGCACGTGTTACTGGATGTGTGTACATAAGAGGTAACTTAGCCATTGTTGAGGTGATTTTGCACTTCACTAATAAGTTAACCGCCCAATATTATTTTTAGTTTGGTAGGGGGCTGCCCCTCTAGTTACTAATTATATTGATAATCTCGCTAACGTAAAAATGACTCCTAAAATATAAAGTTAATCAAGAAGATGAGAACGTAAGGAAATAGCCTTATTGTGGAACAAGACTAAAGTATAAAACAAACAAAAGTGAAGAGAAACGAAAGCCATCCATTCATAAAGTAAAGGATAGAATCACCGTACAACTGTTTCATAAGGAAGGATGATTACCTCCATGTTTGCACAATTAAGAGTAAAGCGAACAAGCTTAAAGATCCATTGAAGGATGAACTACGCTACGCTAAACTATCCTTGGCTACTAAACCCAAGTGCGGCTAAGGAAAGCTGAATGCAAAGAAAGTAGATAGATATTGTTGTTTAATTGTTGTGTTGTTCTCGTTTCTGATTCTGCTACGTCTATTTATAGGCCTTTGGGGTAGAGATAGTGGGTGGTAGTTACTCCTCTCGACGGTTTCCTCCCGCTTCTTTTAATATTTCAAATTCTCGTACTTTCCCTCYAAGTCTCTTGATCGCCTGATCTTCATGGGCCTTCTTCTAACGGGTCGTCTTCAAATGGGCCACTTCTACCACAAATCCATTCTAACGCTTCCGTCTGATCGCTAGACTCATCTTGATTGCTTATACGTTCCACTCATCGCTAGTCACCTGCTTACTGGTCAAACTCTCTTAGCTAGTCAATTGTCTCATTTGGTCAACAAAGTCAACCAAATATTTTTAGTAATTAACAAATTACCCCCTTAATTTGTAAGTGCGATATCATTTGAGTCCTTGCGAATTAACGTTTCCCATCGCCAGAGGACTTGTGATCATCATTTTTATGCTTTTGTTATCAATATGACCTTATATCCTTACGGTTATAATTTCGTGGTCGCCCTTATATTGCAATAAAATGACTTGATAAATGGCTTCTGGGTGAGATGATGTACAATTAAATCAGCACGACTCCCAAGATTTACATTTGCCTTCTACTGGGAAAATTACTTGGAAACCAAAGTAATAAATCGATACATTATTACCCCATGTAAAGCCATCATTACCACACCGTCATTTCGCATATGACGCCAGCATTAGTCTTGTCCTGTCATTATAATACAGTTTGGACATTTAATTAAAGTGGACGATATTTTGCGAATAAAGGAATTCATTTAGAAAAATATTTCCATTAAAATTAATAATAAAAAAAATCCAGAATTAAATTTGTAACATTGAAAGGCAATGTTTTTAGACAAAAATTTCTGAAATTTAACATAGATTTTTTCTTAGTACATWATTCTAACATTTAAAAGATTTAGAAGACTAAAACCTGTCGGAACCATGTTGCAGACTAATTTCTTCATGAACAAAGAGATGGAGCAGACTATCGCTAGCCATCTCCTAGTTGTCAGAGTCAATCTCATTTTCGTCGTCACTCTGTGCACGAGCGATTTGCCTTCCGTGCCTCGCGGGAACAAATCCTATCGATGGTGATTGTGGTTGTGATGATGAAGAACAAGACGATGATGATGATGATGATGATGATGATGATGTCATTGGCATATGAACCGGTGCTTGAGATGTAGACGTTGGTTCAGCCTTTGGAGGGTTGCATGAAAAAGAGCAATGACACTCTGCCTTTCCTTTTTGCCTCTTCCCTTCATTGTCCCTCTTTCGCCTCTCAATCTCAAGCTRCAACTCTACTTCTCTCCTCCTATCTTCTACCTTCTCTCTTTTTGCCTTTTGAAAAGCTACCTCATCTGCAGATTGCTCTTTCCTTTTGTAGGGGTGGTTAGTTCCCTGCCTCCAATACGTGAACCACTTGAACTCAAAAGAGACGAGTGCCTTCCTCTCCCTATCCGTATGCCTCCATTCCACACCATTGAGATCTTGGCAGGAGATCTCATGGTTAATGAAAGTGAAGCCTTTTTTGGCGTCGAGTTTTTTCAAGCACCCACATCTTGAATTCCATTAGTGTTGGCTTACTAGGCCAATTCTCAAGGGAAAGAAAAGTTTGAAAAAGATTTCTAGAGAGAGAATTAGTGAGAYATAAGATGTGTTTCTATGACATGTTATATTTATAGGAAAAGTGGGGATCTGGTAACTTTCGTATAATTACTACACCCCTTAGATGTCCCTTGACATTCTAACTCCCAACAAAAGTTTTCAAAATCAACACCCGTATATGTCATGTGGGAGAATTTTTAAACTTTATGAGTATATCAACACCTTGTTGCCTAAATCCATGCGTTACCTTTTTTTGGTAATTTTGTCACATGAGTTTAATTATTCGCGCCAACTTACTATTTGTCAAACGCCTCTAGGTTAGGATGCCTTGACCGTAGATCTCGGTGGCTTTCCCAAATACTTAGAGAATATTGCCTTAGAAATTTGCCATTTAGAGCCCTTGGAAACATCTCCCCATTCAACTCTTGCACGAGATAGRCATTCCCAGACATAACTTTAACCACCTTAAATGGTCCCTCCCATTTACACGACCATTTACCAAAAAATTGGTCTTTTTAATTATGTTCGGGCAATTTCATCTTCCATACTAAATATCCCTCCAAGAAAATCTTGTGTTTGACTTTCATGTTGTACGACATAGCTACCTGCTTCTTTTGGGCCTTGATGCTCTCCAAAGCACGCAGACGTTCTTCCTCCGTATCCATCAATTCGATTACAATTACCTCATTGTAATCTTCGAATGATAAATCCATCTGCCTAACTACTCTAGCAAATTTTGTGCTTAGATCTGTTGGCAATACTAGCTCGTTTCCATGAACCAGTTGATATGGAGTCGAACCCATTGCATCCCTCTTCGACGTCCTATATGCCCATGTGGCATAGTGCAGAAGAGTGTGCCAATCTCATGGGTTGTTGTCCACCATTTTGCATATCCCTCTAGCTATTATTTTACTCGTGGCTTATGCTTGTCCATTGGCTTGCGCGAAGTAAGACGTGGAATGTACCTTTTTGATACCGAATTCTTTGAGATAGTCATCGAATTCCTCTCCTGTGAACATTGACGCCTGATAAACGGTAATTGTTTCTAGAATTTCAAACCTTGTGAAGATCTTTTCTTCGAGAAACATATTTACTGCCTTTGTATTAAGCCTCTGGAACGCCTGAACKTCAATCCACTTAATAAAATAATTAGTAGCTATTAGGATATAMTCGTGATGTCCCGATGAGGGTGGCTTAATGGTTCCAATCGCATTAATARCCCAACCCCTAAAAGGCCATGGCTTGATTATCGGATTTAACTCAACCGCTGGAGCCCTACTTATCGACTTGAATATCTGGCATTGCTTACAACCTTTAGCGTATTGCAAACAATCACCTTTGATTTAAGGCCAAAGGAACCCCGTCCTATTAATGAGCCATCTCATCTTAATTCTTGGTTGGTGCGATCCACATATCCCATGATGGACTTCTGCCAAGATCGTTAGAACCTTCTTTTTATTCACACACCTAAGCAAAAGTCCCTGTGGATCCTTTCGATACAGCTTATTTCCTAGGAGGAAATATTTTGTAGCTGCCAACCGTACATCTGCGGGAAATTTCTTGCYAGAAGGATCTTTTGAATAATCCTTGATTTCATGGAGTTGGTTTGCCTCACACCYAAGAACGCTAACCTTGTTTACTTTAGCCTTWWAAACTTCTTCCAAAGGTTTTAACTTAAATGAATTAATGTGTATTACACTCTCGTCAAAACCATCGGGGTCTTTTGAAGAAGCCTGTTGAGTCAAATAACCAGCTTCTTGGTTCTCTTCCCTTAGAACATATGAAATGTCACATTGCTCAAATGAGGAGATTAACTCTCTCAGTGTTGTGTTGGTCGCCAGAGCTACATGGGAGATTCCTTTATATTCCCCGCGAATCTGAGACACAACCCAYTGAGAATCTCCAAAAGCTTGAACCCTTGTGACACCCATATCTTTTAAAGTCTTGAGACCTATAACAAGAGCTTCAAATTTAGCTTTGTTATGTGCATCGGTCCAAGAAAGTCACCGCCATTTTAGTCTTCACACCTTTAGGTGAGAGCATCACTATCCYGACTCCAAATGACCTTATTCGGCTTAACCCATCAACAAACAAGCGCCAAGGCTCCTCCGATCTTCCTAAACTTGGGCATCGCTGTCAATGGGGTGATCCGCCAAGAAATCTGATAAAGCTTGACCTTTCACAGCCTTTTAAGGGACATATGTCAGCTCGAATTGGGATAAATGCATACTTCACTTACACAGCCTTTCTTTGACAAAGGGTTGATTCAAAAGGTGTTTCAACACATCGGTTGGTGATACGACTTCGATGGAAAAAACCATGAAATAATGATTGAGTTTAATAGAAGCATCATACAAACTCAAACAACCTTTATCAGCGTTGGTATATCTGGTCTCCACCTCCTGGAATATTCTACATAGGTAGAAGATCGCTTGTTCCTGCCCTTGTTCATTTTCTTGAGTAAACATACTAGCGATGGATCCATCAGACGCTGACAAATATAATCTCAATGACTTCCCATTTTGTTTCGGCGGGACCAAAACTAGTGGCGACGCCAGCTTTGCTTTTATTTGTTCCAACGCATGTTGATGCTCTACATTCCATTTGAACTCATCCCCTTTCTTTAGTTTCAACGAAGGGGAGAAAGCTTTCGACTKTCCCGCTAAGTTGGTGATAAATCTACGAACAWAATTTATCTGTCCTAGAAATCTTTGTAACTCCCTTTTCGTTCGAGGGGGTTGTTCTTCTAGAACAGCTTTCGCTTTGTTCTTATCTATTTTGATACCATTTTTGTGTACTAAAAATCCGAGGAAGTTGTTGGCTTTAAGCCCGAAGGCACACTTCAATGGATTCATCTTAAGACTGAACTTCACCATTCGCTCGAAGGCACGAATAAGGTGTTCTTCATGTTCTGTTGCACTCCCTGATTTCACCAGAACATCGTTTATGTAGACCTCCATAAAGTCTCTTATCATCTCGTCAAAGATGAGATTCATAGCACGTTGATAAGATGCACCTATGTTCTTCAAATCGAAAGGCATGGCGACATACTCATAAAGCCCCACGGACCTCGAGCACCTAAACGCGATTTTAGAACGATCACCCTCAGCAATCCTGATTTGGTGATATCCTGCAAATCCATCTAGGGTAGATACCAATTCATGTTTAGACGCAGCATCTATCAGCATGTCATCCAACGACATAGGATATTGATCTTTTGTGAGGCACTATTGATGTCTCAATAATCAATACAAATCCTAATCTTACCGTTTTTCTCAACGACATGTCCGATATTAGCAATCCATTCAGCACATTTTACTGGTTAAATGAATCTAGTCTTAGGAGATTAGTAATTTCATCTTTGATCTTAGGAATCAAATCTGGCGCTAACCTCCCTGGGCTCTGCACTATTAGAGTGCAGCCTGATTTGATTAGCAACTCATGCTAGATGACTGAAGGATCAATCCCCAAAATTTTGTGGTGTTCCCAAGCAAAACAGTCTTTATAAGTTTGGAGGATTTTGATACTAGACAACTTTTTTCTTTCAGGCAATTCCTTACTAACGTAAGTATACCTAGGATTTTCCACCGTACCAAGATTGACCTCCTTAAGAGGATCATAGACTTCTTGCCTGATGTCATCGCTTTTAGCCCAAACTCGCACCTCTTCCTCCTGACCATAGAACCCCCCCCCCCATAGTATCAGAAGATGATGAGCCGTGAGTGATAAAATCCGCACTTGATGATATTTCAGCATCATCATCCATGATTGTGTTTACCTCTAGACCATAGACCTGTACGTGCATTAATTGGACTCGCATTTAAGATTACGAAGAGCTAAAGCCTCGTACCAGATCCAATTTTAAAGTTATAATCCTCATTTCATATAAACATAAAATAGAGAAAAAGCGATTGTTACTAGTATCCAAGACTAACTTACATCTGGTAGGATCCTTCTTCCCCTAATAGTATCACAGTCGTCATCAATCCTGCCCCCCAAGAGATGCCCCCTGACATCACTATATTGGATGAGCTCCTTGAGCCAATCCTCCTTACACAATAGGAGCTTAGATGTGTGATAAATTCATCATCTCAGACAGCCTCTTCAATGCCATCTGATTGCACTTAAACAACTTTACACTCTTGGTGTCGGTTGACTTTCAAGTTTAGAGGGCAATCCTTCGTCCTTAGGCAAGTTCATAAGTATCCTGGAACTTCGTTAGTATCAACCAAATAAACATCACAATCAGCACAAACTACCTCATATTCATTACCTACCATTCCATAGTATTACTTTCTGATGCAACTAGAAGGAATGCATAAGTCTGTGGTACAACCATTCTCTTCCGAGAATTGCATTGCAGTTACCCTCCCCTATTTCACTATAAAGAAAGTTGACCTAGTCTTAAAGTATTGCTAATGTTATTTCTTTTGTTTGGCATTATGGCATGGAGTGATTTTAATTAAGTTTGTTATGTGTGTTGTGCTTTCTGTTTTGAGAGTATATTAGTGTCAAGTAAAGAGCGGGG